>SOMO01000012.1:1187161-1200235 GCA_028128575.1 Paedocypris carbunculus | reverse complement strand
TCATTGATTTTATCTCCAAAATTCACAAAACAATTTTTAGCTTTAGTTTTAATGAATGGATGACTTCATATGCCTTAACACCACAATCAGTATTTTCCCACGGTAAAATACATCATTTCCACAACACCAACCATGCAGACTTCGTCAAAAGTCATATTATTTTGTGACTTCATGACATCTAGACAGAGAGATCATAACTGAAATCGGGCATAGCCGGTGTGTGCATGTGTCTGTGTGTATAAACTGTGTGTAAGGGTATACATGTGTGTGTGTTTGTGTATGTGTGTGTGTGTGTGTGAGAGAGAGAGAGAGAGCAAACTTTCTTTTATTCTCTTTAGCTTCTGACTTTTTGAAACTTTAAAATTATCCCTGATGCAAATAAGTACTTTGTTAAAACTTTTTTTTTTCAGAATTAACACTACTCTTTTTATTTCTATAAGGAATAATTGCCGGGAAGAATTTCAGATTCATGACAAGATTCAGTCTGCCGACTACTCACTAGGACGGATATCGGACGTGTTGCCTGAGCACTACCTAGTGCAGGTATATAACTACTAAACCTTGTGCTTATTATTCATGATTGCATTAATTTGGAATGCAATAATAAGTCAATAATTTGAAGCAGGGGGTCATCTGTCATTATGCTAAAAGTCTTTGTTATTGCAGGGGGAGTTTTTTATGGTACAGGATGTATACAGTGGTGCTGATGTCTTAAATACTACAAAAACCTACGGGGCCCCAAACTTCCGCAGGGTCGAGGGAAACTACCCACTCTTTGGAATGGGTCAACCCAGCCAAAATGGTTTCAAGCAGGTCGTCCAAAGATTACAACTTGAGGGTTACGAGGTCAGTCGAGTTCACATCCCACTTCACAGCATTTAAAGCACCAAACGACAAATGTAATATAGAGTACTTATGTAATTCAAAATGAATCATGTAGTTGTACTGTATTTATAAACAATAAAAGTGAATGTTTGTTCATATTGATATAAAAATTTAGTTTTTTTTTTTCAATAATAAAGCATCCATTCACTAATTTTACTAAACATTTCATGGGGAGCTGGAGCGAATCCCAGCAGTTCTGGGTGTGAAGGCTGATACACATCCTTGATTGAAGGCCAACCAATCACAGAGAAAGACAGACACACACTCACACTCTCACTCACTCACACTTATGGGGAGCTTTCCCGACTTTGATTCCCTTCAACACATTTTTGGACTGTGGGAGAAAACCAGAGACCTGGAGGAAAAACCCACAAGGAGTGAAACTTTAAGATTTGGTTGGATGATTTTAGTTTATTATTATTTCCCAAAGGTAATGCGTTGGTGGAAAACAAGAACATCTGGTTTAACGACAAGTTCAACTGATGTATCTACTGAAATATTATATGTCGATATGAAGTTTGTACATATCCTATCTTACATCTACAGGAATTGATCTTCATTTGCGTGAGAGAGGAGCCCGTCGTCTTCTTTCACTCGAATGAAGACTTTATCCCATACACCCCCAGGAGAAGAGAGAACCTCCATGAGAATCTGCATGACTTAGAGAGAGGATTTACTGCAGAACAAATGGAGCTCACTATCCGGAAAGAGGTCTGTTTCAAAGAGAAATCCGACTTTATGTGAGCCAAACCAGCATTGCTTGTGCTTGAGCTATGTCATGAGGATTGCTTTTCATCCTTTTAAGGGAGAAGGTCAAGCAAGGTCAAGTTGTGTGATTTAATTTTCTTACTATCTTCTCTAGTTGTGCGACCTTGCCAAACTAAGTGAAAACATGTTCTATGTCTATAATGACATTGAACATTTTAAAGACGAGCCTCGGCCTGTTCAGATTCTATCGGAAGAGGACATTCATGTCACTGAGGAGGTTTACAGAAGACCACTTTTCAACCAACCAAAGCACAGGTACTTGAGTAAATGGACTTCACTACTTTAATAAACTTATTTTTGGTACCTTTGTACTTGTATTGAGTATCAAATTATACGCTACTTTTAGTCTTTACTTGACTACATTTTTGATTGAATATATGTACTCTTTACTACACTACATTTGAATGTACACCTACCGTCACTCGTTCCATAGACTGACTTTTTGTTCTTTTTAATCTATTTTGTTCTGCCATTTTGAAACATTGAGGTGATACATTTCGTTTTTATATAAGGAAATGAAACTCTCTTAAGAAATAAAGAGTTTCTCGCTTTTCACATGTATTTGTGTTTTTTGAGTCTAAATTTAGTACAAGTAAAATGCTTCTTTTAAAATGGAATACTTTATGATTTTTACTCAAGTCTGCTTGGAATTGGTGACTTGTAATACATAATGGAGTAATTTTTACCGTAAGGTATCTGTACTTTTACTCAAGTATGGTTTTCAGGTACTCTATACACCCCTGCTTCAAAGAAACGTTTGACAGAAGTGAAAGAAATTCCTGCGAAAGATATATATAAACCATATGTACATAAAACCAGTCTGATGTTTTTTCAAATGTTTTTTCATTTGATACTTTATTAATGTATTTTTTTTCTAAGAGCCGTGTTTACGCATACATTTTCATGGGTTTAGATATTACAGACTTCCACTCCCCATGGAAGGAGCACCACTGGAGGAGACATTTGATGCCTTTGTCAAGATACTCAGGGTAAGAACTGCAATGAATTATGGATCTTTTTTTCCTTCCGCTACTAAGCTTAAAATAAACTACTCTAGCCCTGGTTTATTTATATCTGGTGATTTCTGTGTGAAACAAACAATTTTGAGATTCCGTGTGCCAAACTTTTCATTGTCAATTACGTTGTCACAAGAACATTGATAGATCAAAATCACACTAACTCATACAAAACTCTTCATCGAAGGCAAAGTATTTTCTGATATGATCAGGAAATCACTGAACATGTACCTTTCTGAAATTAGTCAACATATTCATCATTAGTCAAAATAGTTTTTTTTTTTTAATAAATTAAATTGCTTCACAACCTTGAGTCTAAACAATCTAATCACATATAGTCACTTTGTCAGATATATTTGAAAAAACAAGTGTAATTTGTTCGTTTCTGTGTTTAACTGTATTTGTTTTAATTGTAGTATATAATTTCTAGAAAATCTCATCATAAGAGAAAATAAAAGATGTTACCAAAATGTCTCACTCCAGTGAAGTCTAAATATTTTTTTACACTAAAGAACTTCTAGTTGTTTGCCAGGTTGTACTGTTATGCTTTTCATAATCTTTCTGCCCACTAGGAGACTCCAAACCTGTCTATGACCCGTGAAGGCTGCCAACCTCTGCCTGCACTACTCTTCACCTGCCAGGTGGGGGTGGGACGTACCAATCTCGGCTTAATCCTTGGTGCCTTAATCTATCATCACCTGCCGGGGGCGGTAAAGAGCCCCAGGTACCTACAATTCACTGTTAGTGTACATTCAATCATTTTCCATCTAGTGAAGCTATTTTTGGAATTACAGTTTGTTTTAAAACTCACTGTCACTTTGCGGTTTTATCTATAAACCTTTTGTGTTTGTGTACAGCTTTGAAAAAAACAAGAACAATGAGCACAAACTGGATTTTCAAGTGATTCAGTCACTAATCAGTCAGCTTCCTAAAGGTCAACAAATCCGTGATGAGGTTTGAATATTTTAAACAACGTGATTTAAATAAGGGATGTTAAACATTCCTGATATCTGTACTTTATCGTGCAACACTTGTTACCGTTCATTCTTTTTTTTTACGTTTATTCTATGTAAACCACACAAATTAATGGTTTATTAAATGTTTTAGGAAGATTTATGCCATTATTGATATCTTTATCCTAGGTTGATGATGCAATTGCAATGTGTTCAGAGATGCACGATATTAAACATGCAGTGTTTGAAAACAAGCGGAAGATGGAGGGAATTGGTGAAGATTACCAGATTCAAGTGAGCTTTGCTTGTTTTTTAACTGGTTTCTTGATGTAATTTATAAAATGTGCTTTGTTGGTTGAAGGTCATGTGTGCAAAATGTAATTTACATATCTTTGTTTGTAGGGTAGCAGCACAAAAGGTTATTTCCTACAAAGAACAATGCAGAGTCTTGAGCGATATCTGTACCTCTTAATATTCAACGCGTATCTTCACGATCAGGTATTTATATTTTATTCATTTATTCTTCGTACAGTTTCACCTATTTTTTATTTACATTTTTCCCCCTTCAATTCAATACAGTTTTCGAAATCCTTCCACCAGAGCTTCAGCCAATGGTTGTGTTTGAACGCTTGGATCTACAGACTTCTAGCCGGTGCATATAGTTCTGAGCTCTCAGCTCCAGCCAACCTCATAACCAATGGAGTACGAGTTCTGGTGAGAATTCAGCCACATAAAAACAGAGGTTAAAAACTGTAAGGAAAAGGAATTTGCAGAAAATATCACAAATGTGCTCAAAAGATTTTTTTTTAACCTTGAATGTTCCTTCACTTTAAGGAGATCAGATAAGCCAGAGCTTTCAAATAGCTAAAAAAATAACATAGATTGTATCTCCAACTTGAGACTTGTCAGTGCCTGGTTCTTATCAGGGGCAAACTGTGGCCATTTCCTCCCACAACACATCAGATTGTCCTTAAAATAAAAAAAAGCCCAAATGATGCATAAAAAAGAAAGCACTTGATGACTTCAATTTCCTTTGAAAGGTGTCAAATGAGTTTTTGACAACAGATCTGCTAAGCACAGCAAAAGAGATGAAAGTGGCCAATTTCAGGCGAGTTTCTAAAATGGCCCTTTATGGAATGGCTCAGCCAACATCCGAGGTACATGCATGATCTTCATTCTAGAGCTCATTTCAGCTGTTTATAAGCGGTTCAATCTCCTTTATTGCAGCTTACTGCAAAGTGTAATAGCAATAATCGTTTTTTGTGTTCATTCCAGGCTTTGGCTATAGTGATCTCACACCTGACAGACAGGAAGCGAGGTCATTCCACAATTCTTTGGCTCAATCTGCAGGACGAGCTTGTGTTGGAGGGAAATGGACAAATCTTCACACCACGAGAGCCAGGCTGTCTGAAAAAGCCCATTCCAGTTTCTGTTCAAGATCCAAAGCAGCTTCAGGTGCCTTTATAACTCAAATATCAAAGCCTGATAAATAAAGAAAGGTCAAATTCTACCTATTATTTGACACCCATCCATTTATTTGAAGATACATGAAGTGGAATGAACAGAAAAGAACAGAATACTTTTTATTTTGTCACTGCACAGCTTTATAATAAAATCTGTGCAATATAATGGATAATTCCTTATTCACAGCGGTAGCAAAAAAACGTACTTTCTGTTTTTCTTTGAAATACAAAAAAAAAAGAGCAAAATAACCAGGAACCAGAATGAAGCTGGCAAGGTCAGAAGATTTATTCTTTATCTTTGCCATTTTTATGTTGCATTTATTTGCCAGATGCTTTTATCCAAAGCGACTTAGAGAATGAGCCGATCAACAGGGTGCGCTCAAGGTCACTTCAGTTGTGGAATCTGCTCTTCCAAGGTGGAAAGAGTACTTTAAAACCCAATCTTTAGTAAAAGTAAGGATACCTTTTGTAAAAAGTCAACGATTCCAAAAGACTTGAGTAAAAGTTGTAAAGTATCCCGTTGTAAAAGAACATAAGTATTTTACTCGTACTCAACTTTCACATTTCAAAATGTGAAAAACAACAAACTCTTTATTTCTAAAATTTTTAATTGAAATGAAATTTAGCACCTCAATTTTTCAAAATGACAGAACAAAATAGATAAATAAAAGAGTAGCCTCAGTCAAACTGAAATGTGCCAAAAAGTGCTACCGCTAATTGACATTCACATGATTTAGCTCATAAATAGCATCCAGTACTTTCAGCATCCTGCAGATGGCGATATTGCCTCGTACCAAGAAATTAACCGCAGTAGAAAACAATGCCAACTTGTTGTGCACAATCACAATGCTGCTGGTAACGATAAGTGTGCATTCAAATGTAATGGAGTGAAGAGTACAAACTTATTTGATACCAAAAAAAGTGACCAAAAAAAACCTATTGGTCATATGTCCTACTCTCCTACCACAAGGCCACAATCTTCCCCATCTCTGGTGGGTGAAACCTTTTTCTGTCAGCACCTTTGCTGCAGATTGTTCCACAACTAGGGATATAGTGGGAACGAATTATCTCCTCAGTCCTACTGACATGTCTTATACAGAAGAAACCGAGGATATGGACATTGAAATGGGCTCATCCATCACCCTGATTGAAGATTTAGTCAACAAAAATTCTCTGGTGAACCTCAAGGTGTGGAGGATATTAGCTCCGAGTATGCATTCTCCGGATTGTAATGTAGATCCTTACTCAAGTGAGGGAGGTTAAGTATTATATGGTTTTGATTACGAGAGAATGAAATAATAAAGAAATGAGAGATTGTGGGACATTAGTCTGAGTATTGGCCTAGATATTCTAGTTTGATGTGATGAAAAATGTGTCAAAAATCTCAAAAAAACGAAATACTTAAAAGAAAACAAGAAATGAATGTTGCAAAACACAAGACTCACAACAAGGAAGAAAAACTTAAGATATGGAACGTTTGAAGGAGTTATCAAACTGAATTTGCAGTGTTGCATTTGCCATCAACAAAATTGAAAATGCAAATTCAACTTGACAATTCAGATTGAGAGATCAATGCACAAGATCAATCAGAGGTGACAAAATCGGCCAATCAGCATCAGGCGGTGTCTTGGGACTGATTGGGCGGTGACATCACTTTCGAGTGGTATAGCGTCTGATGGATAGTATTTGCAGTTGAGCGGATGTTTTTTTATGTACATGCCCTTCCAAAGCGAGATGTTTACCCGCAAATACATTTACACATTAAAAAAAAATCCAAAGTCCATCATTTTACAAAGCCCCAGATTTCTGTAACAAAGTAACATTTGTGAGAAAGTCTCATTAAAATCCTCTGCCAACTAAATTTAGATCTCAAATGAAAAATTTAACCCACAAGAAATGAGGTATCTAAGCGTTAGGAGATTTATATTGCTAAATTACTGTCTCCACAGGAAATGGAGCTAGCAATAAAGGAAGATATACTGAGGTCAGAGAAGTGGCTGGAGGTGATTTCCGAGCAGGAGAAACAGATGAAGAAGCTGAAGAGTTGTCACACCCTTCAGGAGCTTTTTGACCAGCAGAAGAGTGTGTATTCAGGTCTCGGTTACCAGAGAATCCCCCTCTTTGACTGCTGTGCACCTAAAGAGGAGGCAAGCGAATTGCATGGTTTCAGATAAGTTCACCCCTAATATTCAGAGGTAATCAGACAGTTTCATTAAAGCTGTGTTTTGCTCAGGTTTTTGATCAGTTGTTGGAGGCCATGAAGAATAGTCTATCTGAGGACCCCGGCTGTGCTTTCATCTTCAGTTGTCATGATGGAAAGGACCGAACAACCACTGCCATGGTCATTGCCACTCTGACCCTGTGGCACAATAATGTAGGCCATTTTTGCTGTCAAAAAGCAATAGCTGAAAGATTTACTGTCATGATATCGATGGAAGGAAAATACAAAGTTTATCTTTCAAACAACCTGGCACTGATATCTGCAGGGCTTTCCTGAGTATGAAGAAGACGAGATAGTAAGTGTCCCGGATGCCAAGTACACCAAAGGAGAGTTTGAGGTACTTTCAAACGCTGTATTGTAAGATGAAATTATCAATAAAATGTTTAAACAAATTTTAAGGAGAACATTTTGCTCCTTTGTACAATGCATGCATTTCCAAGTACAATGCATGTACTTCTGATGCATAGCAGTGGCGGGTTGTGAGGATCTTCTAAGCTTTGTCTGAAGGCATAATATCTGATTTGCAAAATGAAAAATAACAAACTAGGAGTCGCTTCAAATGAATTATAAGTCAGTGTAGCTCGAAGAAAATTTTGCATGAAAGAGAAATAAAATATTTTATGATCATATTGTCTTTTCAAAATTGACATTAAAAGTTGTATTAAAATAATTGATTAGACACAGCTATTATACATAATTTATATAAATATGTATGCTTTTTTACATCAACCTTACAATTGTCAAAAAAATATAAATCTTTTTTAGATGGTGATGGAAGTGGTAAGGCTGTTGCCGGACGGCCATCTGGTGAAGAGGCAGGTGGACATTGCTTTAGATGTTGTTAGTGAAACAATGACCCCTATGCATTACCATCTCCGAGAAATCATCATCTCCTCATACAGACAGGTAAACACCAAAAACAATACAATTAGCAGGAGTTGTCTAAAGCAACTTATTATGAAAAACACAGTTTTTACACCGTCTTCATGCTTTTCCTGGGAGTCAGACATGACCTTTGTTGTTACAAACATGAGCCCATGAGCTACATGAAGTGTGTTTGTGTCACATCAGGAATGGTCACAATAAGGCAGGTTGAGGAAATCCAGGCTTTTAATAAAGGAACAGGAAACAAAGGAGGAAAGTCCAAACACAGAACCACACCATGTCTGGCCTAGCACTGTCCTTAAATACACAGTCCCAGTAGGGTTCAGTAGCGCTAGGAGATGATTCTTCGGGCAGCCATCAGGTGGAGCCACAGATAAATGGTTACTGCACAGACGATTTTCCTTGAACAAAGAGTTGATATGAGTAGAGGCAATCTTTTCAATTTCTCCTAAACACTGTACATACCCTTCATTTAACCTGTGATTGCACAGGCCAAAGCTTTCATAACACACTGCATTTAAAATATTTTTTTTCTTAAAGAGACAACCTTGAAAATGAACAGTGTGAATGAAGAGAGAGCATTAGATGATCACAAAAATCCTGCCTTCAGAGATCCCTAGGAGTCAGAAATGGATAAAGCAGAAATTAGACAAATGGACAAATTTTGAATAATGTGCATTTTGAAGCTAGTTTCACTCTAGATAATTAGTAATAATAAATTAATAAACTGTATAATAACAGTTATTCATAATGTATTAGTCAATGCATTAAAACCTTTTATTACCCATGTCATTAATATTTAAGGTCCGCTTTAGGGCACCAAGCTGCCTACACCTCAATGTCATTTGTGCCACCCACAAAACATACTAATTTCTAAAAGCATTGATAGTGTATGCAAACAAAAAGTAAATTATTGAAGAGTTGCCCATAGTCCTTTCAATAGTATTTGCTTCGGAAAAGAGGGCAACTAACATCGACTTTCATTTCTTTTCCTCTACAGATTAAAGCAGCTAAATCAGAGACGGAAGCAGAATGGCTGCGGCTGAAAAGCCTGCAGTACCTTGAGCGATACATTTATCTCATTCTGTTCAACTGCTTCCTCCACTTGGAAAAGAAAGATTCCTGGAGGCGGTCTTTCAGCCAGTGGATGCTCCAGGTGAGTCTTAGGAAGAATTGTATTAAATATGAGCTTGTGTATTACAAGAAATGAAACTGAGGGAAAGTGAGTGAGTGAGTGAGTGAGTGAGTTTGTCAGGGCTTCTGAGAAAGGATGATTTCTAAACTAATTAAGATAAAATAAGCGTTGTTCTGGTGGTGGAAAAGTCTGTCGGGTCTCTATGTTCATGACAGAACGGAATTTGATTGGCTATTTATTGACCCAAAATTGATTTTTCTCATAATAATAATTGAAACGAATAATTAATTTCAGTTCAGATGAATGGTTCATAGGTTTAAAGATGGCATGACTTTTCTAACACAGAATGATTTAGAAAAGAACAGGATGTGCAGACCAATGTCTGACGTAAGAAGAATGGTCAGACAGATCTCAGACACACGGGGGAAAAACTACAAGATTCGTGAAGTATTTATGAGAAATCCTTCCATGAAAGAGTTCACTTATTAGGTTTCATATGTAAGGAGTTAGACAAAAAAATAATAATGAAAATGCCAACGTTGGTCGCAAAAAGAATGTAAAGATAATTAATACATTTTTCTTACTTTGAAAAATTATATATTTTTTAATCTTTAAGTTCTTACATTAATGCATTTTAAGCAAAGACAAACTTGCATAATGTAAAAAAGCATTAAAGCCTGAAGAATTGAAAGAATTGACTTTGTCTAAAAGCGTTTGCTATTTGTCATCATCATCATCATTGGAATGCAAATTTGTTCATGAATTCTGCTGGATTGCAGGTGGCAGCTCAAGCTGGCATATATGCCATTCTCAATCGTCTGGGCTTCTCTGAGTTTGAGAACCCTGAGGACTGTCCTTTGACCAAGCTGCGTTTCCGCTGGATTCCACACAGCATCCTGTCGATTCCCATGCGAGGAGAACTGATTTAGAAAGCGTCTGTTTGCCAGGCTGAATCACATTTCAGAAAAATATTTTTTCTTGCCGTTTCTATTTTGACATAGACCCAATAAATTGAGAGGTTTTGATGAATCATGACCATTTTGCGTTTTCTGAGTATGCTGCTGCATAACAAAAAGAATTAAAACACAATGAACAGAGTGTTGTTGAGATTGTTAAATCACCTTAATGCTGTTTTTACATTTTAGTGCTGTTTTTTTGCCTTCAGTGGTTATTTATATATGAGTCAGCTCATTGTTTATATCGTTTAATTGTCCCGAGACATTTGGTCTGCAGAATAATTAGCATGTGTGTACGTGCACTGCAACTGTCGTTGAACATATTTACAAGCCAGTGTACTTGTTCTTGCTTTACCGACCATTAAAAATCATTAAGGGAGCAATTAGTTCCCCCAAAAAGTCTCAAGATAAATTGTTAATTAACCTCTCGTCCATCACAGTGATGATTTGCATAATTTCATTCAAAAATAAGTAAAAACATTTGACAAATCCCTGTCTGAGATGATATTTTATTGTTAACCAGTCATCAATTTGTCTCTACCAATAAATTGTTTTAGTTCAAAAATTGAACTATTGTGATGTCAGATGCAAACTAATGGTCACATTGCTACTAAAACTAATTTTTGTCTGTACAGTTTTTGATATAATAAAAAATGTCTGCAATGCTACATTCTCACAGTTTTTAATAATTATACATGGGCTGATGGATGACACCTGAAAACACCTGTTCTATTGTTCGAATTTTAGGTTAACATAATTGATACATCCCATGGTTAAAATAAGCCACATCATCTACAAAGCAGAGAAATTATTGTATCATTATATTTATTTTAGGTGGGACACACTCTGCACTAAATCACACTCTCACTCACACTTGTCATATTTGCAATGTCAAATGCATGTTTTGGACAGTGGCAGGAAACCGGAGACTCGGAGGAAACCCGCACAAGTACTAGCGTATGAACATGCAAACCCCACACAGAAAGACCCCGACCAACCTGGAACGTTCATCTTGAATGGGTCCTTCTGTGACACGACAGCGCTACCCACTGCTCCATCGTGCCACCCTGAAATGTATTTAAAAATCAAGGGATTTCTCTCAGCATCAGTTTGTCCTCATTTAAAGCTGGTTGACTATGGATAGCTTTTTTTTGCCAAGTCTTAGTTTGCAATTTTTCAAGTTTGCAAAAGTGTACTTTTTCATAAGGGTCTTTAAGTGTCTTTTGCTGATATTCCATAAATTGAGTAAGACCTTTACTGCCATTTCAGCTAAATTCATTGCGGCACATTTTAAATTTAGAAGTCAAATCTGTGGCAAAATACTTTAATATAACCAGTGAATGTGACAAGGCACCCGCTGCCTGTCAAATATATAGAAACCTTTAATGATCTTGTGTGGTGAATGAGTCTGTTCTTCCGTTGATGGTATTAATAAATAAAAGCATTTTATTGACTGATTCATGTTGCTAAAGGCTTGGTTCAATATGTCCTCCATGACAGTTTAGAGCATGTTCACGTACATGGACCCCAAGAGAAACGAACCAAACCCAAATACATCAGAATAATATATAGATGAATACACTTTCGATCGGGTGAGTTACAGCATTCATTGCACTAGAGCAAACTGTATAATCTTATCATTAATTCAAAAACATTGATAGCAGTAAAGCTCTGCTTTGAATTCAGAGTTAATCTTATCTGTCACTTAAACAGGTTCAGACTGAAGGAACAACTGAAGCCAAAATTCTCTTTGGGTTTAAAAGATTGTTTAATGAAAACTTGGAACACTGATCGATGTGTTTGATTGATTGTGCCTTGATTGACAGTGGAAGAAAATCACTTTTTAGAATAAACACATTGAAGGAACATAATTCATAAACCATGCAGAATTACAGAAGATGGCCAGAATCTAATGAAAGGATGTGGCAAATTATAATTTATTTTGTCTTAAGTTGGTCCTGCTGGAGATTGTCCAGTAATTTGATGTTATAAATAGCATTGCAAATAAACATATTCTACAGGAAGCTCTGGAAAACACCTCCAGACTCAGTCTAACTGACACTTACATCGCACTTTTATTCAAACTCTTCATTATTCCAAAGACGAATTTAACCCCAGTTGTAACCCCAGTTATATATAATAATGAAAACAGAATATTGGATCATCCAAAAGCTGTAATTGTCTGATCTGCTTTGACCGACATTAACTGAGGATCAGTCACTCTGCAGCTGACAAGCTTATAGATCCACAATTCCTCCAGCAGTCCCTGGAGCTCCACAGACCTTCTCATTAGTGCCACAGTTTGTTGATGCCCCGATACCGCTCTGTGGCACTTTCTCTGTGGCAATTTACAACTGGCCATTAGTGTAAATACAGTGTCATGTAATACGATGCCACACAAAAACACAAACATCATTATTTAAGGGGAAATTATTTAAATTCATATTTTCCTGCAGACCTGTGTGATTATATGTAAAAGCAATGTTGTAATGTGATGTTTGTTTTTTCTGCACTCATTATTGTCTTTAACTGAGAGTGAATGATAATCATGCCTTTGAGTCGATTGACAAGTACACTATTTAAAACAACATCTAATCTAATCTAATCTAATCTAATCAATAAACAAAACTAATAATAAACTATTAATCTAATCAATATAGCAATGTCTTTTACTTTTCCTCTGTTTTTCTTTATTTTTTCTTAATTTTTGTTTACATTATTTATGATTTATTGGGTTCCTGTGGGTTTTAAGGGGTTTGCAACAGCAAGGGTTTCGGGTTTGATTTTCAGGG
>SOMO01000012.1:1121841-1139088 GCA_028128575.1 Paedocypris carbunculus | reverse complement strand
AGCCTTATTGCATCGGTGCAGTTCTGCGTTGTTTCATCTGCATTGTTTCATCGAGGCAGACATGCATATATGCATTTTTTTGATGCCTGAAAAATCAGGGGGTGCTTATATTTGCGTAAATACGGTACTGCAAAAAAGTACATTTTAAACCAACTTTGATTTGAATATACCAACAAGCAAAACCAAAGTGTCAACATTTTGAGTTCACGTTACAAATGAAATACTAAAACATCATTCCTGCTGTAGTATTTACTGGGCTGCAATAAATCTGGCCAGTCTTGATCTGGTGTTGACTTTAATCACAAGGGAGAAAGTTGGTTGAATGTAGTTTTAATGTGTTTGTAGGGAGGGCTGGAGGTTCCTGGAAGTCTCTCCTCTGATGGGCAGCTCCAGCTCTGTAGGACGAGGGAGGAGAGAACTGACAGACCAGCCAGTCAGGACCAAAATTCCTCCGAAAAATATTGATGTTGGAGGACGCCGCGTGCTGTTAGAAGCATGGAAGCCCTACTCGGCGGGGTGATAAATGTCCTTGGCAGAGGAAATGCTTGCAGAGTTGTCAGTTTTTACTCTTCAGCAACTGAAGCTGCACCGGGTGAAGAGTAGTTCTGGAAACTGCTTCAGTAAAACTGATAACTCTGCAAGCATTTGGGCTCAAAAACGTTTAAGACGTCTTAAGATGAAGCATTGTCCTCACCGTCTCGCCGTCTCACTGAGCATCACAGGTCTGATCCTTCGCTCGATGTTTTGTTTATTCGGCGTTCCCGCAAAGTATTGTTGAGCGTAAGACGGCGCAGACAGATTCCATTCAGGCCTGTCAGTCACAGGTGTAGCCTTTTCCTTCTCCGCTAGCTAATTAAGTCATGACACGTGCCTGGCATGATGCCCACGTCCCAGTGGATTATGAAATTATTATAGAAAGCATTTAGAATAGAGGAGCAGAAAGATCAATATTGCATGTTTGCATAAGCTCATTACTAAGGACTTCAAACGCAGGAAATCATGTCTGCTGTGTTATGCAACGGTTAGCGTTAAGTTGGACTTCTTGCGCTGCCGCTGCCAAATTTTATTGTCAGATAGGAGTAAAATCGAGTCCCACAGCATCGCAAACCCTGCGATCTGTGATAATGTGTTTAAATGTGGCAATATCGACTGCTGCCCATCGTTGTTTAGCGCATTTTATTTGTTTTGAAGACAATTTTCTTGTGCAGGCAACCAACTTTGCAAAAAAAAAAAAAAATGAAAGCCTGTCTATGACACATTTGACTCACCGTTATGAATGTAGGGTTATAATTTTATTTCTACTAAATTTATATCTTAAATTTATCATAAATTAGCGAAATACAGTTAATAGTTAATAAATTAGCGAAATACAGACTAAAATGTATATCGATCCACCCATCTCTATATATTGATATATATAATTGTATCGATATTTGCCTCTTAAAGACTATAATTTCAAAAGTTGGTTATTTTATGGTCAAATAATCTGAAAGTTATTCTGGGGATTCTGTTATTCTGTAGAATTTCTGGGGATTTAGGTCATTGATAAAATGATCAAATCCCATAAATCGTTCTAAGAATATTGTTTATTTGACAAATTGTTGCCGTGTGTGTTAATGTTGCAGCATCAGTGCATTTTCAGTATATTGTGCAGCCTATAAACTGGCAGTTCATCATCCTAATCTTGACGCCTAAATCACAACTACGTGCCACACTGTTTACCTCATATTTAACAATTCGAGATGAATAGTGTCCAGAAAACTCGTAAAAAGTGTTTACAAGTAGTTCTACTTTCACCTTATGAAGTTTCATTAATCCAAAAATTGTAGTCTGTGCTGAACAAGTCGTTTTTTGTATGCAGGGACAAGAATTTGTTTCGCCTCCTCGACGATTTGTAGAATTGGTGACTGTGCAGTCAAATGGGTTAATTGTAAGCGTTGATGTTTTTTTCATCCCCTGTAGTCACAGAGTGACGTTTGCTTCCGTTCTGTACTGTGATTGAAATCAAAAGGATAAGAATGACTGGATGAGAGCCAAGATAGATTACTGGCTCAGAAAATGCTGTCAGAAACATTTCTAAGGGTAATTAGCTGTTCTCTATCACCGGCGAATTTACTTTTGCTCAAAGCCACTTCGCTTAAGAAATATGTTGCCCCGACTTGTTCCAAGGCATGTAATAAATTATTTCAAATATTTAGCTTTAGATGGAGATTATGCACTTAGTTTCCTGTAATTCACCAGATAATTACTGACAAATAATGAATGGGATTATATATAGTCATCATAGACGTGAGACGGAGTTATGTCTTGGCATTTTTTTCTTTTCTTTTATGTCTGCTGCCGTGTGGTTGGTTGGTGTTTGTTCATGCCTGTTAGTTTAAACCTGTGAGTCGATAATGACAAGTATCACAATAAATGATAATGTTGTAATAAAGTCTTTATGTGNTTATTTCTCATTTGTTGTACTAACATAAATATATGTATTTATACATTTATTTTTCACTAATTCATTTCCGCATTTATAAATAAATGTATTTATACATTTATTTTTCACTGATTCATTTCCGCATTTATTAATACATACGTACATTTATTTCCTTTGTCATTTATATTTGATTTTGGCGGTTTTGGTCCTCCATATTGTTCATGCCTGTTAGTTTAAACCTGTGAGTCGATAATGACAAGTATCACAATAAATGATAATGTTGTAATAAATTTCTTATGTGTCAATTTTAGTGATAATTATTGATATTGCACTATATTTGGACATATGGCCCAGTTCAAAGTATAAATAAAATGACACCACAAATTGTACAATACAATTAACAAACTGATGAAATTGCAAGTTAACTGCACGGTCTCAAAAGCGAAGAAAGTTGTGTCTTATTGAAGAACTTTGTTTACCTGGCCGTAATTTTGGCGTATTTCCTGTCAACGTATATATCTCTAAGGGTTCCTGTAGTGCTCAGCTGTCTCCAGAAGGTCATGATACGGTCTCAGCCAGGTTGATTTGGCACGTAAAGAGTGCTTTTAGCTATTATCCTCAATCAAAGGTCATTTGCTTGTTGTAGAGACAAATCAGACGCAGTACAATCTAACTGAAATGTCACTTCAGACTGTAGACAAAATCGATGGCTGGAGGAAAGGAGCAGCGAGTGGGACTGGCAGGGAATGTGCAGGAGCTTAGTCACAGCCTTGGAAGCCAGGATTACGGTTGACGTCTGAAGAAAGCTTTGACCTTAGCAGGGATTCCCTAAATCATGAACATGACCGGAAACAACGTTCTGCTTTAAGTGAAAGCAGAAGAGCACATTTCACTTCACAATCAAGGGAAGTCAATTATTTCAACACATTTGTCTGTGTTGATTTTTCAAGAATTTAATTTTGAATGTAATAAATGAATCACTGGCATTCCAACTATTGTATGTGTAATGTGTAAAGAAATGTGTGTTGTTTATTAAAATTTTTCATAAATCAAACACCTTGTAGCAAAAAACATTTTTGATCTTTAAAATATAATTTGAATATTGAATATTTGCACATAATAAGTATTCTATATTTATTCTATAGCCTTTTTTGTCAGAAAGCTTTTCTGATTCTGAAAAATGTGGGAAACCTAAAATTAATCACAGAATAATAATAATTTATAATGTACTTATAATGTTGAACATGTTTTATGTTCACCGTTAACATATTAACCTATTAACCCTTAAATGTTAAATGTTAGACCAAGACGTCGCACTTTTGAAATGGTAATCACCTCCGATCTGTGGACAGTTTTGACCTGAAAAGACGTTCTTGGTCTTGCGTTTTTACTGATACGAGTAGATTTTATCAATAAAATTGAGTGATAAAATTACAAGTTATTCAAGCTGATGGTTGTTAACTTGTAGATTTGGATTTTGTGCATGGATTTTGCTCATATGTAGCATTAATATACTATAATGTATAGTAGACACTTGCTTTATCGTAGATTTCGCTGCAGCGTGCTGCTTTTCGAGCACAGATGCTTTTTCTCGCGCGATTTTTAACACGGAATTTAGATTTTACGAGTGGTGGAATTCTCGGTCAGTTCTATTTTTACCAGCTCTCGGCTCAAAAAGCGCTACTTTTTCCAACCACTCGGTCCCAACGTGTGTTTAACGAGTGTGTGAGGATGATTTATGACCTGAACGATTAAAACTAGACCTTTTAGTAGAGGCTACGTTTATATGAAAGCTGTTCGTGTTTTTGCAGGGCAAAAGGGGGTCTACTGTATACGGAATTGCGTTGATAAATCCCCTGACCTGTGAATGTAGTGGTCATGTCGGCTGTGATGCAGACTTACAGTGATAAATCCTAATTGTTGGGGTTATTCGGAATCCTTCAGCTGGAGAGAGATATCTGAGCCCTGGCCCTCAACCTATAAGCGAGATCTGACACTTGAGGGAGTGAAGTGTTTTCACTGGGAAGCACATGAATGATTGATTAGCAGTAGCAGGGCTGTTTAAAATCGTCCTGCTCCCTGCTTATCAATAATTCAAAGCACTTTCTGTATTTTGGTGGCACATTAAATATCAGTCACTGGATTGAATTCTCAATTTGATTTCTGTCCGTCAAAAGCGTTATTGGTTTGTAGTGGTTCTCATCATTTTGATGAGTTGATATTGTCGATGCCGGCAGCCATCGCTCTCGTCTTGGCTTCCTCTGCGCTAATGGTTCGTGTTACAATGGCAACGTGTTTTATTAATTATTAGGTAGCTCTTTGAAATACTTTTCTCTCACCAGATCTGCGGCTGATGTAGGACGACTGTCGAACTAGTGTGGAAGTCTCATTGAGTCTGTTGTTATTTCAAACCAACCTTGCTAATTATATGCATTACACTATAATTGGTGGATTTATATTGTGTGGCGGTGTAAATAGAGTGGCTGCATAATAAACTAAAGAATGACCTGTTGATTTTGAATTTGTTGTTGCGTAAGACACACCGGCCAATCGGAATGAGTGTTGTGAGACGTAACTAAGCAGCCCTTTCATTCAAATGATTTACTGTAGGCCATTATCATTCTGAGTTCAGCTTGCCTTCATTTTCCCAAGGCGATACAGTGATAGTTTGACCTTTAGTCCACTAAGTTACTCCACACGCTTATTGTTAAGGTTTGTTTGCTTTTGCGTCTATGAGGAGTTGCTAAGATCTTTCCATATTCATAGATACGTTATCCATAGATTAGATGTATAGACAAACATGCATTTTTTTATTCTTTATCAGGGTGTGAGTACTTTCTGCACCTCGTGGATCCAGGGTGTTAAACGTTGGAATCGCCTTTCCTCTCATCCATTCACGAAGACAACCAGTATCCGGGCCATTTGCATAAACTGGCAAACAGAAACGGATTTGAATGGGGGAAATTGCCTCTTGTAAACACAATGGCCTTTCCTGTGAGTTCTCATGATAATGTTCCGGGCGGCCTTGGGGCAGAGTCTAGAACATTCCATTGATGAGTTAAGTAAGGTTTGCCTCGCTTGGCCTTTAGCACAAAATGGCAGCGAAGCTCATGGCCCTGATATCGGTGGCTGGATGATGTATACCAACAATTGAATTTCGTGTCTAAGCTGTCTGGATGCACAGCGGTGTGTGTGTCAGGGTCAACCAAAGACAATGGACTGCCGGAGAGACCGTGGGATGTACAGCGCTTCCATGATGGCTCTGGTAATGCCTTAAGAGCCTTCAAGCTGGCCCGCGGAGAAGTATTCCAACCTTGATTAAACTTTTCCCTATTCAACAACTTGTTGGAAGTGTTTTCATAGTAGTAAAGACAGCATACTGATTAAATTGGCTCTCTTGATAGATTCATCTGGGCTTATTAGTGCAAGTTAGACCATAGGATGTGATTTGTGGAGAAGCCTTGACGTTGCATTCACTTTGCATAAGCCAGTGGTGGCCAACCTTTCGCAATATGGGCCTAACTGGACTTTGTTGTGGATTTTACAGACCCCACTGTATAGGGAAATTATAAAAATGTTAAAAATGTTTGTCTAGTTGGTGAAACGTGAGAAAAGAAATGAAAAATCAGTAAGTCAGATGTATTTTTATCAGGTGCAGTTATTTTAGTATATTTTAGTGCAGTTGTATTCAGTATATGTATTTTAACAGCCTGCAGTTTTTTTTCGGAAACCAGTTTGGGAATGTTTGGGTCACACTGATTCTCAGAACAGAATGAAGATCATGGTCTGTAATGTAAACAAAAACCCAACATGGTCATTTTTGTTCCTTCCTTTGGCAAATTTCAAAAGCTCAGTGCTGACAGTTCTGCATGAAACTGGTGATTTTCCTCTAATTTTGACCTTCAGAGATGTTTGAACGCTATTCTACTATTAGCCTGCAGTTCTACCAGTGCACTAAACTTACTAAAAAGGTATGTGAAAATAGGTGGAATTTGGGTCAGATGTTGGATATTTCTTGGCTAATACATCTGCTAATTGCATTATTATGATTGTAAAGCACTGTTAATTCTTTTTTACGCCTACTTTTTTCATTTATTGCCAGTTATTGGATGTTTTAGGCAACATTTTCTCACACAACAATGTCTTGTGAAAGTCTATTGATGTTTCTAATTGTCTTCCAAATAAACATATTACTTCACAGCAACAGACTTCAGAATTCTATCATAATTCATAGAACATCTGATGAAGTCTGACAATGACAAGAGAAATGATTTCAAAATGCTTGGTAAATCTGGCCTGTGTAAATCTGATAAACACCTAAAGATATGTGTCGTGCAATGTAGAAAGAAGCTGTCAGTTGATTTAGTGCTTGTAGAGTATGACGGGCCGCTGTTGACTGCTTGAACTGTAGCTTTTGGCAGTAGGAGGAGAAAAGGGACAATTACCATCAGTTGACATTAACGTCAATGGCTGATTTTGTTATCGCCTGTTCCTCATCAACTCAGCTTGTCAGTTTGCTGAAATATAGTCACAGTCTTGTGTCAACAGCTAATATTTACATAATCCTTTTCCTCTCGCGCTGCTTCTGTGCAGGTCTGAAGGCCTGGTGTTGAGATACAGAGATCCGCGTTTAGCTCACCGCGAATCCCTTTAAATCACATTTTCCACCGTCCGAGTGGGATTCGTGTAACCCACTGGTATTCCAGTAGTCGAGTTGAGACCAACACGACAAATACAATTTCGTTTTGTTGACCGTGTTTGACGTGGTGTCAAAGTCACGACTTCAAAGCTCTTAAAGTGCCACACGTCACGGTTTGGAATGTGAACTCTTTCCAGAAAACGTGCAGAATGTTCATGTACTGGGTTTCACTCTACACAATGTTCTCAAGGGTTGTGTTTGCATCAGGTGACTCAGACTAGTCGGCGTCTGACAGCAGCAGAGTTTATTAGGATTTTATATCTTGAATTTGTAATGCAAACTGCACCATTGACACTGCGGGTCTC
This sequence comes from Paedocypris carbunculus, assembly GCA_028128575.1. Lineage (NCBI taxonomy): Eukaryota > Metazoa > Chordata > Actinopteri > Cypriniformes > Paedocypris > Paedocypris carbunculus. The sequence continues at coordinate 1,131,659 of SOMO01000012.1, read as the reverse complement.
CTGGCACGGCTGCACACAGAACACATTGTGTTTTGCCTGATAAACAGCCTTACAAATCGAAGCACTGCTGGAGTAATTCAGTAGGGCCTTTAAACTCAGACAAGAGGAAGTGCATTAATACACTCCAGAATTCAAATAACGACGGCGAGATTCGAAACCTTCGCCTCCTTTCAGCAAATACCGACGATCTAAACCCTGGAATGATTTGTTGTTGTAGTAAACAGTTTCTCTCGGGTTTCTCAGTTTTGGGAAAAATATGACGTTTTGTTTCAATTCTGTTGAAAAGTTTTGGGAATTTGCAACAATTTCGTCGTTTTTTATAATTATTTGAATATCACATGTGCCTTATGTCACATGCACAGACCTGTAGAATACACAAAAGAAAAAAAAATATTTTTTTTTTATTAGGGTTTTACACATTTTGGAACACTTTAACTTGCAAAAAGCCCCTGATTTAACCCACGACAACGAACCTCTTGTAAATAATAAGGATCATAAACCGAAAAATTTTAACATGATTTTATCTTGGAACCAGTAATTAGTAGATACCAGTAGATACTTAGCTGATATTTGTAGCCTATATAACATAACGTTATTTTTTTACATGTTGAAATAGAGGAACGAACAACAATTTATTTCAGTTGTTTTATTGTATTTTTTTGCTAAAATTCATGATTAAAAAAAAAAGCATAATTTATTTTACATTGAATAGGTATATCACAACTATTTTGTATTAAAAAGTTGAAATTATGCTAGTTGACTTTAAACCCAACTAGATGTGGTGATGACATGGAAATGCATAAGCTAAAGTAAAAAACGAGACTAATCACATTTAAACATCATTTTTTTTTTCATGTATTAGAGTATGTTTGCTAAGCTTCACCATTCTTGGTGGAAATGGGAGATGACCAGGATACTCGGTGTAAAGCCGGAACAGAAAGCTGTCTGAAAGCACAGCATCAACGCTGGTTATTAAAAGGAGTGGTGGTTGCTCACGATAAGCTCAGTTTGCTTATTGCACAGCACAAGTGTTGGGGGCAGAGGATTATTGCCACTTGTGCATTTTCCTGCTGATGCGGGTTTTTCTATATCCCTCTTCAGTCAGATTCCGCATATTAGAAAAGCCGTTCTGATGCCAAAGCGTGGAATGCGTTTGTCACCTGAATATCAAGTGAGAACGCAAACACATTTACACTCATATCCACACTTAAACCAAGCGGGCACTTGAAATGTAGATTTAATATGATTTTTAACAGGCGTGTGCGGTCCTCCTTCCTCATTGGTGGATGAACAGGCCACGCCCTCTCTGTCAGCTCTCAGCCGCCGCATTGTGTCATCATCGTTGGCGTTATTTACATAAATGATAAACACGGCGGATGGCTGGATTGGCAGCGTAATCCACTTGCAGTGTCATTAGGGAGGAAAAAAGAGAAAGGCTATTACAGCGCTTGCTTCATCAGTGCGTCTCCTAGGCCATTTATGGAGGTAATGGAAACCTCTCTCATTAAGGTGCCGCTCACTGTGGCGCTGAGAAACATCTCCACTCGGTAATTGATCTTGTTGGTCTTTAGGGCCGGAAAGTGGCCCTGAAGCCCCGCCCGCTTGCTGCATTCATTTTTCAGCTGGGTCAGACCCCTGTGCCGCCCGCTAGTGTCCTGTCACCTTCACTGTCTCACAGCCTTGTTTGGATTGAAGGAGTAGTTCTGTCACTGCTCACTACGCCCTGTGTAAATACACGCTTGCATGCTGCGTTTGTGGAAGGGGAAAAAAGCGAGAGTTTACTGTTTGCCAGCGTGTTTGGTGAGACATTATTCAATAAATGACAATAATTGTGCCTAATATGGATAGCGTGAGGTTAAGAACGGACTTTAAACTATGAGATTCTGACCAATTTTGTTCCATTCTGTGTTCAAGACCCAAATGATCGGCTTGGTCCGTATTTGCGTAGGTTTCCTCCAGGTCTCCGAGTACCCACAGCCCAAAAACATGTGTTCTGGAGAATTGCAGATGGTAAATTGGCCTTGAGAGCGTTTGAGTCACCAGCTTAGTGGTCTAGGGTGTGAAAAGGCTTGCTGTGATTGGCTGAAGCTTTCCACGCCCCCGAATTGTAAGAAGCAGTGTAGATGGATGGATACATTTACTTTTTTTGCAGTTTTTTTGAATTAAGTGGACTTGACCTCGACTCCTAAGCATAAAAACATTTATAGTCGCCTCCATGTACAAGAACATCTGACATGATGGATTTCAACAGCGTCTGGCACTTTTAGCCTTCTTGAATTATTTTTTTCAGTCTGAGCTGGATGGTGCACTGTAGCAAATCATCACTTTTTATTACATGGAGTTTAAAAAAAAAAATCCGTCAGTAAATAAAAGCGCACACAATAAAAAACAATGCGATCCAGACGGGTTTCCATACTCTTGTTTATGGATTGATGTAAGTGTGCTCTTTATTATTTCTGTCTTGTCGCAGTGGGTGATGTGTTTATGTATTAGTGTCTGCAGCTGTTTTGGTGTGTGTATCAGGCTCTTGGGTGCCAGTGGGAGTTGTGATGTGCGGCGTAATAATAGACGAGTTTTTCTGATCCAAGAAGCCGGCTCTGCGCTTACTCACTGTGGCCGGGCCGGGGGTCTGGACTTGCATCAGCCCTGGGACCCGCAGTGCTGTCTAGAGCTCACGGGGATTCAGATCAGTCCGTCTGCCGAGAAAATAGTGCGGTTTGTGTTTTAACTTTTCTGTGCCGTTTAAAAGCACATGGAGCCGCTCTGGGGTATGATTAATTGAGAGTTTGGAGACGACTAATTGCGTGTTGTTTACTAGCTGGAGACTGTGTTTGAGCTGTTTAATTCAAATTTGTTGTCTTTACTATTTAAAAATAAAAGTGGGCTTTTTTTTTAAACAGCAGCTTGGATATCGCTGTAATAAAGTAGAAATAACGTTGGTGATTTGGAAAATCGGTGATTAGAAAATTGTCAATAAGTGTGAGTGTGTGTGTCCTGCTCTGTGATTGGTTGGACATTAATCCAGGGTGTGTCCCGCCTTCAGGCCCAGAGTTGCTGGGATTGGTTACAGCTCCCCGTGACACAGAAATGGACAAAGCTTATTAGAAAATCAATGGAAATATGAAATATTTTCGAAAAACGATTTAGCAAAGTTTAGTGGGAAAGAATTAGTTGGTTTTTGAGAGCTATACTTGTCATGGGAAAAACATATATTTTTTGTTCACTATTAAACACAATGCACACTCTCTTTAAAAATGAAAGCCACGCATCTTCCTTGCAATGCTTTTTAACAGGACAGCTTCAGTGAGAGGCTGGAAAAAGCACCAGTCCCTTTCTCTATGATAACAGTGAATTAAAAACCAGATTTAAACCAGTGCAATTTGCAAAATAAAGCAAAAACTCATTTCTGACAATCCGTTGTAAAAAAAAGGCCCAATTGGAATTTGGATCATAGCTTTATAGACGATTGGATAAAGGTTATGTCTTTAGCTGTGGAAATCCAATTGAATTGTTTTTTTTTGCAGTTTATATGTGTGGTTTTCTCACTCTTGTGGCCATATTCCATTTATGACCTCAAATGAATTACATTTCCCATTTGAGGTGATGTTATTGCTCATCTCGAACGAGCAGCGTTTGGGTCTGAACACCGTCCACTGTAATGCGTCTGACCTTTTGTTCCCATTGACAGATGAGCTATTGGCTCAAAGGAGAATGAGATCTTTCCAGCACTGCGTTTGACAGGCATATAAATGAACAAATCAAACTGCATGATTTCACTCAGGCAGATCAGGATTCCACTACGGAGATCGTCCGCCAACTCCACCCCATAGATTTCCATGGATAATTTGTTTTTCCCGAGATATTCCCATCTCTTTTTTCATGAAGCATGGAGTACGACTGGATCCATAGAATAGCCCAGTGAACTTTATGTCTTCATAGTGTCAGTTGAGGTAATAAGGGGCTACTGCTATAATCATCTGTCATTCTGACCTTCACACGACCTTCCACTTCCGCCACATGTGTTTCCTAAAGACGTTGGTGTTTTCAAGCTGATGTTTTTTTTAAATAATAATGTCCTGAAATATTTTCAAGACGTTGATAATCATAATAGTAAAATGTATCCGTTCATCCATTTTCTACCGCTTTCTCTATTTCTGTTAGTGTCAACTATGGAAAAAAAATAAAACGTATAATTAGCTTTTTAATGAATTGACAACATTATGGCATCATGGAACTTTCCTTGTATTATTAAAATCGGATTGGCTGATATGTAAAGGCTTGAACTACTGCTTGCTGCTATATTGTTTTCATCGATTTAACAAACTTTGACTATTAATGTGCAAATTGATTTTATAGTTCTATTTACAGCATTTTACTTCAAAAATGTTTCCAAATTGTGGACACCAAATTCCCAACACCTACTTAGTCCTGTTGAATTTTCTAAAGACATCCACCCCTTTTTCTCCCACATCAAGCATCTTCTCCCAGTATGAGACTCTTGGCATCTTGCACGGACGTTTTTGGACCCATCTAGGCCGTGAGTTTCGATCCAGTGATTGTTATTCCCAAAAATAGTCCGAAGACCGTTTGGAGCCCAGTCGCTAATTCTATTTTGCTCTAAAGAGGCTTACGTCAGCTCGGCTGAATGAAGTCCCAATTGGGCATGTTTGTAGAATCAAATATTCTTTGAGTAGATAATTTATTTCAAAAACAGCATTCTTTCCAAGATCTAATGCCTGAGATGTCTGGTGTCATATCTTGATCGGGTTACTAATGCAAGCAAATGTATCGTTAATCAAGACGCTGGGGAAGTGCGCTCAGCATGAAGCAAATTACCTGGATTAGCATAGCAAAACGCTGCATAATGTACCTTACCGCTATGCAGGATCTCAGCGCGAGAGCGGCCTGTGTTAATTACAGTAGCAGTAAACGCAATATGAGTGTGGCATTGCTAAATGGAGCTGAGAAAATGGAAGCGCTAAAATGGAGTCGGATCTTTAGATTGCCAACATGTTTGGTCTCTTGAATCGGCTGCTTGATTTTCTTCTCATTGGCCTTTTGTTGCCATATTGTTTGTGCTTTAAGGAACACTTAAAATCCTAAATGTGTAAAATCAACTGTGCGCAGTGGTGAAAAGTACTTGAGTAAATTGCTTATTTTTGGCTGCTTTGTACTTGTACTGAGTATATAAAAATAAAAGCATATTATTCTCTACTTGACTACATTTGTGATTGGGTATATGTACTCTTTACTCCACTACGTTTGAACGAACACTTACCGCTAACGGTTACATTGTGATTGTGCGCAACAAGTCGGCATCCTTTTCTACCGCGGTTAATTACTTGGGAAGATACGTTGTCGCCATCTGTAGGGTGCTAGAGGAAATTGATGCTCTTTAGGAACTAAATCGTGAATTTGCAGTTGCACTTTTTTGCATATTTGAGTTTGACTGAGAATTTTATGTTTTTTGTACTTCCATAATAAATAAAACCTCATAAATAAAGAGTTTCTTGTTTTTCGCAATTTTTGGTGTTTTTGGATCCTAAATTCAGTACGAGTAAGTCAAAGTCAAAGTCAGCTTTATTGTCAATTTGCCATATGTACAGTGCATACATACAGAAAATTGAAATTTCGTTCCTCTCAGTCCCTAGATACAAACAGATACAAACAGATGACATTCAACATAAAACTTACAAGTACTAAAAGTGAGGTGTCATGGTAATAAAGTGACGTTTGCGTTGCATTTCTTTGTAACAGGTAAAGTGACTTGTGAAGAATGGCGATAGTGCAAACAAAGTCAGTGCAATTTAGGGAGTAGTGCAAGTCCTTATAAGTTCAAGTTCTGAGCAGTTGTAAGGCGATTTCACAGTTTTAACAATTTTTTATTTTTCAAGAAGTATGGAGTAAATCACTCCTTACTTCTTGACTTGTAACTTGTAATGGAGTAATTTTTACAGTAAGATACTTTTACTCAAGTATGGTTTTAAGGTACTTTTTACACCTCCGACGGTGAGTCTTTTTGTGTGGCTTATTTGTGGATCAGGAAAAAAAGATCAGGACATGGACGATTATTAATGGTTTACCTTGTAATACAAAAAATGTCAATGTCAATATGCTTCGTATTCTGATTAAAAATGCTGTTAGGCGCTACAAGGTCTGACAGGGGCCGACAGAACACTCCATTAGCAAACAAGGAAATGTTTTTTCTTTCTCTTTTCGAGAACACTCGCGTAAGGGTCACGTAGTAACAATCAGAGTAGTCTAGTTAGGGTCTAATATAGCCCTGACATCCTGTTTCCAGCCTATTTTGACAGCCGAACGATGAGCCTTGGAGTTTTAGTCTTTTACAAACATGTGTTCTGCTGGCAGAATATGTTAAAACTCTTTTTCTAAAGCAGAAAGTTGCTTTTTAATATTTGAAGAGCTGCTGTGTCGGGCTGGGAGTGTTATTGCACTTAGTATCTTACTGATAGCATTACTCTTGTGTCTGTTTTAGCGTGATGTTCAGTCCTTGGGGCTTTTTAAGAGGTTGAGCACTTTGTGTGTGTTTAAAAGGAAGTGTGTGAGCTTCAATACTAGCGATACTGGAGCGGAACCCTTGACATCTCTAAGTAAAACGTGAATTTGAGAGCAAGGTTAAAATTATTTAACATGATTGTATTTTGGTTGATTATCGTTCCTCTGCTATCGCTAACTGTCTGCCAACTCAGGGTGGCATGTCCCTGAAGCTCATGCACCAGACACTTCATCCCGCTGACTTTTCTGCTCTTCCGATTTGCATGTAAATGATCAATGATTGTTTTTGGCAGGATGCGGCAGCGTGACCCCTGTCTGAGATGTGGAAGTACTGCAGTGAGGAACTGTTTTTGTTTCACCAAACAGCGCTGTTTGAACTTCCACCCCCCGCTTCCATCCTCGGTTATCACATCTCCGCTACGCCCGCGACGGTGATTTTCCTTTTCTGCGCGGAACAGTTGTCTGAGTTGAATCGAGGGTGTGTTATGGAAAAGCAAGGGTCTTAAAAATTTCCTCAAAAGTAGAGCCATTTACCTGGAGTTTCGTCTTGAAAGTTCTCGGCTTGAAAGGTGAAGAGCTCATGTGGAATCTCATTTAGGGTTGAACTGAACTGAATTTTCCCATGGTTTTGCAACTATTTGGATGGAAAATAAATTCTCAAAAGCTTGAGGCGTTCAGCTGAATGAACAAAAAGGCCAATTCAATTTTGCAGAATGTGGATATTGTTATCAAACTTTATAATGATGGAAGCTAGTTATTAGTTTTTTTATACATGTGAATATTGTATTTATAAGTCCTGTGTGGCAAGGTGGTGCAGGCCCTTCAGAGTTGCATGTTCTCCCAGTGCTTACTTGGGTTTCCTCCAGGTTTCACATGTGTTCAGAAAGAATCGGAGTCTGGTAATTTGAGAGTTGGTGTGTGTGTGTGTGTCTGTGTGTCTCTGTGATCATTTGACTACCAATCCAGGTTGTGTCTTGCCTTTAGACCCAGAGTTGATGGGATTGGTTCTAGCTCCCCAAGAAGTAGAAAGCGGATGGTTAAGTGATTTAAATTGTATTTTTTTCACTTTCTATTCCATCTGAAAAGCACATGCAGGCGTGCGAGAGTATTGATTCTGAAACACATGCTATTGCTCAAGCATTTTCAGAGGGGTTTGTGTAGAACAGAAGACACTTGATATCAGTTGGACTTGCTTCAGTTCCGTTCTTTCTCCTTGGATCTGCACGTGAAACTTGATTGCGGACATGCGCCAAATTTTCCGCTACATTTATTTTCTCATGAATGTTTGCATATTTTAGTGATTGCCTTCTAGTAGATTCCAATATGCAGAAATGACAATCTTCCGCTCCTGAATGAAGCGTGTAGTCATTTCACAGCCTCTAATTGGGTTTTTTTTCTTTTGTAAAAATGGTTCATTGTTCCCCTTCCACAAAGACAAAAGTTGATGCTTTTTTATTGATGTAATAATGAAGAATTCTCACTTTCTTTGTTCATTTCATCTGTTCAGACTTCCTTGATCAATATTTAACTACTAGATTTTGGATTCTGTTGATAATAACCAGATGTAGTTTCTAGAGTTTTGGTTCCAATTCACTGGTCTTTTTTTTATTATTTTAGTTTTTTTTTNTAATACCATAATAGATTATTTATTAAGATTTGGATCACTGTGGATCACAATAGGTTCCTTAAAATATATAGCACAATATTAAGCAGATCAGCAGATATTAAGTGTCTCTGTGTTTGATTGCAAATGTCTGTCTGAGAATGCATTGAATAAAATCCCCACATGCTAACCAAATAGCCCTGATGCTTCATAATTAAACAAAATTAAAATCCACCACTACTCTCCCCATTGCAAAAGTAAACAGAAACTGTTATTTTACTTGGGAACAGTCACAGGTTGCCACTTTATCATTTGGAGGACACTCCGTGTTCCTGCTATACATTTGCTGTAATACTAGCAGTGATAACGGTGCTTCGCTAACCATCCAGCGCCATTTATAGAACCCAACCGGTTACGAAAAAAACGCAGCAAAAAACACTTTTGCAAACAGCTGCTCGTGTAGATCAGAATCTTGGATGCTCTCCATATCTCTTAATTTTATGCCATTTGAACTAGGCCTCGTGTCCCGGCGTTCGCTCCATCGCCCGCATTTCTTCACGACGCCCCACGCTGATCCAGTTCTCAGCAGCTCGGGGCATATGTGCATCTCGCGTGCTGCGCGTGGTAGTAGTCGGCCATTCAATCCAGTTAGCAGCTATCTGAGACGGGCGTGCGGAGAGCACCCAGTCATTATCACTTGCTGATTCATAGCACACATTACCATCTGACCTTCCCTCCGCTGTCACTCAGACCAGCCCCTCTACCCAGGCACCGGGGGGCCGCGCCCCATCTCCTTCACAGGCTCTGAAAGGCCGCTAATTGGCTTACCCGCCATTGTACAATCAGTCTTGATTCCTGTAGATTAGATTTGATTCTGACACATCGCGCTCTACTTTTATGACACTTTCTCAATTAAGTAAAGTATCACTCTTTTTTCCCCCCCTCCTCTTCACTTTGCAGTGAACTGTGAAGGAGCTTAGCCAGCCGTTTAGAAAACGTATCGCATTAAAGTGTGGTAACTGCTATATGTAATGAATTTTGGATTAGGGGCAACAAAGCGGCTCTATGATAACCTTTCGGAAGGACGAGATTTGTGAGCGGAGTCTAGTCCCCGGCACCCCAGGGTGCTGCGTTTGATGTCAGTCGAGCTGAAAACTCCCAGTGCAACACGAGCAAAACATGCCATACCAGCCCTGCGCCGCTTACATCAGTAGAGCGGGAAATGTCAGAGCGTCGGGGGTGTGCGTGTGAAGTGAATGACTCCGTCCCGGTGAGGATACTCTGATTTCCAGTTTGAGGTGTAACGCAGGTTTTTATTTCCTCGCAGGTGCAGTGGACCCCGGCGCTGAGGAACGCTCCCCGCAGAATATGTGAATGGAGGGGAGGGGGAGGGGGGCCGCCGACGTTTCTCCCACCTTCCAGAACACACAGGTTGGTGCCGATGCCTTTGGATATTTGTTTTTTGCGTGAGAAACGTGAGGTGTGTTTTGTTGCATGTGTTTAAGCGCTGATTGAGAAGTTTTCAATTTTTGTCACCTGTATAATATATCATACACAGCATCATTTTACGTCAATAGTATACAAAAAGTTCATTTAACAAATTATTTTTCATTTAACAAATTACTGATATCAAAATAATTTAACTGTATAAATAAATTATATGTATTATACGTGCATGCATATATTATTATTATTGTTG
>SOMO01000012.1:1107905-1121482 GCA_028128575.1 Paedocypris carbunculus | reverse complement strand
ACACACACACACACACACACACACACACACACACACTGCATAATTTATACAAGTGAAAATACAAAAACAGTTTAGTGCAACATGAGTTTTTAACAGCATCTTTACAGTGAGATTAGAGAGAGATTTAGTGCAAATTAAACCGGTTCTAAAGGAGGTTGAGCTTTTCATACCATCATCAGAAGTGCAGGAAATCGTGGCTGAAAACTTCTACCTCATCACCAAACAGTGACAACATTTCAAGCGGCTTAGAACAAAGTAGGTGACATCTGGATAACGTTCAGCCTCTGCACACTGTTCTCCGTATCAGCAGCAGGTCATCCCTATTTTCAGCCGTAATCTGTAAGATGTGTACATATCCTGCGTGATTATGCCGTTTCATGTGTGCACGACAAGCGCGGGGGAACATGCCGAGTTGATTTGGTGGAATGAGTAATATGGGCGTCTGGTAGTGTTTACGCACGGGGAAGCTGGATCTGCTGCACAGCCTAGTTTAGTAGATGTTTCGTAGCCTCGGGCTCAAGCACCTGCATAATAGAAGTGCGGAGAAGAAAGAAAGGGGAACAAGATCAAATGACAAGGGCTTGGGTTTCGCACTTCAAATGTTTCGTGTTGTTTTTTTTGTGTGTGACTTGCAGCAGAAAATATTTTCGCTCCCTCCAAGGCCTGGAAGAACGGAGCAGGCCGCTTCCTAGCCTTTCTCCCCACCGCCACTCTCCAGAAACGCAGGAAAAGAAGTTTCCGCGAATTCATTATTGCCGGGTTTTTTTTCCCCCCGCAGCCTTATAGTCAGAGATTAAGAACTGGAGCGAGGGGAAAATGTGTGTGTGGCATGTGTATATGTATAAGTATAAATACTGTATGTGTGTGTGTGTGTGTGTTTCTGTTAAACGATGGCCCTCACACAGTGATTTATTATTGCCGTGTTTTATTTTTCTCGCAGTTTTGTCGTCGCAGATTAAGAATTGGAGCGAGGGGCAAGGAGGGTGGGAAATAAATAAGTAAATAAATAAATAAATAAGGTGGCGGTTAATCTCGCTTAGCGCAGTGTGAACGCTGAGCAGTGCCGCGGCCTGACAAACATCTGCCTCGCGCACAAGCGAGCGGGATCAGCTAAAGCGATTAGCGCGCTCCAGTCGGCCTGTAGAGACCGCCGCCCGTAACAAAAGCCAGAACACCAGCCTCCTCTCACACCTGGAACACTGACACCAGAACCACAAACACTGGCCGCTCTCCACACACATGGGCTCTGCTGGGCTTTGCCTCCGTCTTGAAGAGCGAGAGCTGTCTGTCAGGGATGAGAACTGTGCAGGTGGTGTAAAGTGTTTCACTGAATCGACTTTGTTACTTGGGTATTTTTTGGATAATTTGTACTTGTACAATAATTGAGTATCATATATATATAAGCATGTTACTCTATACTTGACTACATGTGTGATTGAGTATGTGTAGTCTTACTCTACTACATTTGAATGGTTGGCATCTTTTTCTACCGCGGTTAATTTCTTGGTTGGGCAAGGCGATATCACCATCTGCAGGGTGCGGAAGGTTCTGGATTCTATTAATGAGCTAAATCACGTGAACTTTTTTGCACATTTGACTTTGACTGAGACTGACTTTTTGTTCTTTTTTGATCTATTTTGTTCTGCCATTTTGATGTTGAAGAGTTGTAAATAATTTCTGCAGGAATAGGAATATTTTCTAGTCATTTTTTGAGCCTAAATTCAGTACGAGTAAAATACTTAAGTCCATTCAAAACTGGATATGACTTTTACTCAAGTCTACTTGGAATCAGTGACTTGTTACTTGTAATGGAGTAATTTTTACAGTATGGTATCTGTACTTTTACTTATGTATGCTTTTCAGGTACTCTTTACACCTCTGAGTAAGAGACATATTTATTGATGCTGCGTGTTGGAAGCCCTTTCTACCGGTGCGTATAAAGAGAGAGCGTATCCTGCACATGCTTTTACAGTTAACCTCATTAAAGCAAAGGAGGGCTGATACTTCCTGAATGGGATTTCATCAGCTTTTCTCCCCTTTTTCATTTCGCTCTCATCTTGTTTAGTTTTCTCCTCATTTTCCCGCTGTACAATAATCTCTCACAATTGCTTTTTCTCTCAGAGCAAGATAGTGCAGTTTCAGTTTCTTCTGGCGATGGTAACGTTAAAACCCTCACCTCTCTGTTAAATCAGCGCCTGATGTTCTGTTTCCCCAGAACGGTTCCTTCAGTGTCGAAATGGTGTATTTGATTAAGAAGAAAAAGGATGTCAGGACTCTCAGGATTAGCTCATGCCACAGGAATTAGCATCAACTTCTCTGCTGCTGTAGCAGCTCTTTGATTTCTGCCGGCGCGTCTGAGAAAAGGAATGTTCCTGGTTTTCTCGCGCTCTTGGTTCCATGAGACGATGATGGCCGGTTCTCAGTCAGTCTGGCTTTACTTCAGTATATTAGCTTAAATTTGATAAATTTGTGATGGCAGATGGTGTAGCTAAAACACTGCACGTTGTTGCAAAAAAATGGAAAATGAATAAAAATATCTAAGTGAATAAAGTCTTTAAACATTATTACAATAGTTTTTTCTGTTTTAAGACATGTAAAAGCAACGTTTTTTGAGAATACACTTTTACACTGGAAAGTGTGTGCGCGTGTGTATGTTTCTATATAATAAAAAAGTGAAATTTTTTTTTTTTTTAAACTTAAACAATATTTAAATTATGCATAAAAACACTAATGACTCTTTAGTCTTAAAATCTCTTCGCACAATCTCTAAATTACATCTCCAACAATTGGAGTATGGACAATTACAATACGGAAAAACAAAGGTTTTCCATCCTTCATCCCATTTCCAAACAAAGCATTGTGTATATTAAGCACACTATTTTTCATATTATATATGTATTATAAGTACATATATACAGTATATATGTATATATTATATTATATTAACACCAAATAAGCATGTTCTTTTTAACATAGACTAGTGTGTGTGTGTGTGGGTTGGGGGGGGGGTCTAGTTTTCTAGTTTTGGCTTGTTACGTTTGACTCAGTTGAAACCATCAGAACCGTCTCTTGTTTCAGCACGTTTCTCAACAGTAGACTGAACGCAATTTGTTCAACACAACCACACGCTTAGTCGAACGAACAGGTTTGATCAAGAACCGCACTGCCAATCTTTTGATGGCAATGGACATTTGCCACGGGTAACTTGGGGTTTACTCTGTTGGCTCAGATTATGTTCAACACCCTTTTTCAATAGAAGGTGTTGAAACAAGTTGGTGTGTCCTTTAAACGTGCCAAAAGTGCATTCACGAAGAGCACCGGCTGTGCAATGCGGGTCAGGTGGGCTAATTCCTTCTGGAAATATGTCTTTTGTGCGGAAAAGAATTGAAAGCTTAGGCTGGGATATTCTCCGTCTCGCTTTTGGAGGTGAAGCCGCGGAGACTTCGGGATGGGCTGGTAATGCCAACGCCACAGCCAACATATTGCGAATGGTCAGAGTTCTATACTGCGCTAATGCCAGTTAGCGTTTTACTAACCTATCGGTTCTTTGAGTTGCTGAAACACCTTATTTTTTCCGCTTTTAACTTTTCCGCCATCTGTTTTTGCTGTGGGACCGTGTTTCCGTATCACGTCTGGCACTGAGATATAAACCGGCTTTCTGACAGTTGCTCGCCAACAGAACGCAACGTTTGAATCATTAAATGCACAAACATGTGTGCAGCTCCTGACAGGAAGCTATATTATTACAGAAGATGTTTTCTGTTGGCTCGCCAGGCCCAGCCGCCATGATAAATGAGTGTAATATACAGTGCATCAAGAGTGGACACGTGCATTAATGGCTCTCAATAATTTGAGTAATACGTTTCAAATGCGACTTGCACACAGGGGCTGATTGTTCCTGAATGTTTTAATCTTGTTGAGTCGCGACCCTCCAACCTTTGTGTCGGTTATAAGAGAAACAATGCTCGTTTGAATATCACAATTGTGGCGTTTCCTGGCAGGCCCTGTCTGTGCCGCCTGAAGAGTGCCAGCCCTCGGGGTCAGGCTGAGCGAGAACAAATTGCGGCATTGCTTACACAATTATAAACCTGCACGCTATTCATCGGCACAGGATATGCGATTTACTTATCTGAATGCGTCTCTCGATATTATCGCTGGCACGCAACGCAGCGCAGATTGAGATGTATGATATACGTCTTCGAAGCAGATCAGTGCAAACATGCAAAAGGAGTGGCACAGTAGGAACGTTATTACGATGGTGATGCAGTCTCCTTTACAGATTACTACAGATATACAGATTACATTTTTAGATTATTAGATTTTGACTATTAAAATAAAGATTTGTAGTTCAGATTTTTGGATAAGATTTTTTTTTTTAATTTTTTAGATTTTATTATATTTGCAGATTTACAGGTTATGAGCTTCACAGATGCTCTTTCCAACTTGCGTCCTCTTTCTTTTTATTTTTAGGAATTTCAAGTTTGCCTATACAGTAGTACAAAATTTCACCCTTTAAAAGTCCATTTTTGTACGTTTTTTTGTCATATAGTCTTTATATGAACACCTATTTTATAAGGTCAATAATCGATTGCTGAGTCAAATGATTAATTTTTGAATGGGACGTATAGGTCAGAAAAATAAGAAAAAGTTCTGAAAACAGCTCAAATTTCGAAACAAGTGATTGATTTGCCTTCTTAACCTGCTTGACTTAATACTGGATTATTCCTGACTTTAAGCCACACCGGATTTTAAAGGCGCACTGATTTCTATTTCTTACTGTATTTCTCGGACACTAAGCTCACTGAAGTAAGACGCACCATAATAAACGGCTGATTACCATGTTTCTTAGAATTTTAAGTTTGTCGTAGAGTACAACATGTTTGTTGAAACTCTTTAGGAATTGTTTTGTCCCTTATTGCTGTAAAAAACAACTTAAATGTCGAAACATACGATCGAATTGCCTTCCTAACCTGCTTGACTTCTGATTTCCGACACGTTAAAATGAGTTTTTCCAACAAGTCCAGAATGTTTCATCCTCAACCGCCGCGTTTCAAGCTAATTTTCAATTTGGCTGCCATATAAGCCATTTGGCCTCTAACTGCTTCATTTTGGAACCAAACGTGCAAGTATTTTCATCCCAACCCCAAGAGCTTGAGAAGTGTTAAGGTTGAGTCTCAACCAGCCTGGAGATCAGAACGCAGCGTCTCATCCAGCCGCACTGATTAGATGAAATTCTCTCATTTATTTCCCAGTGATTCGAGGCGTTCGCAGTGTTGGTGTTTCACTGGCAGCCGTGTCTGGAATTGATTTACGGACACAGTCTGCTGGAACAGAAAACCGTAGCCCATTATGATTCTGCCCAGACCGACATTAAAATGTGTATTTATTACACTTCCAGTTTTTATGTGTGATCCGTAGCAGGCGCTATGTGCCGTATTAGACGCTCTGGATTGACAAACCTACATTTAGCGGGGATCTGGCAGCCGTCACCCAGATGCATTAGATGGAGCGACACACAAATCTCACTATCGTAGATGCTCGTTTTCCTCTTCCCACTCTGCCCTCTTTATGAGCTCCATAAAGATAGGCAGATGTTACGTGCTGCTTCAATCTCCCACCCACCCACACCACGCAGACTGTTGCTTCTGCCACCTTTGGTTTCAGGGTGTGAGAAGGTCTTTCAGTTCCTAGTTGGTCTCTAGTGCTCCCGGAATTAAATTAAACGCAAGTCAGAAATGCACAATGGTGGACAGGCTTTGTGGCATCAGTTGGGGTGTGAAGATCCAACAGAAAGAAGAACCTTTTGAAAACACCATGAAGATGAATCCACATCCAGTGAAGCCTCCTGAGGCCCAGAGCCTTTTAGAGCAGAGGATCTGAAGACTTCCGCACTGTTTAAGGTCTGTATTTTAGTGTTAATGAAGCACAGAGTAGGAGGGAAAGGACCTCTGATATGCATTTAATTAGTCGAGGTTCTAGATAACCGACTATTAAAGGTCTGATTACAGTGTCGCCATGTCGTTTAACTTGGAGAGTTTCAGAACAGCAGGAAAGGAAGTGAAAGAACAGA
Source organism: Paedocypris carbunculus (assembly GCA_028128575.1). Lineage (NCBI taxonomy): Eukaryota > Metazoa > Chordata > Actinopteri > Cypriniformes > Paedocypris > Paedocypris carbunculus. Next base: position 1,115,412 of record SOMO01000012.1, on the reverse strand, counting down.
GAAATTTGGCAGCTTTTTCTGTCTCACTTTCTCCCTCTCCCTCCCTCTTTTTCTCTCTCTCTCCATCAATCTCTCCCTCCCTTTCTCTGTCTCTCTCTCTGTCTCTCTCTCTTTCTTTCTCTCTCACTCTCTGTTCCTTCTTCCCCTGCCTAACTCTTTGTCTCTCTCTCCATCAATCTCTCTCTCTCTCTCTCTCTCTCTCCCCTCTCTCTTTCTCTCTCTATCACACACACACACACACACACACACACACACACACACACACACACACACACACACACACACACACACACACACACACACTGTCTCTCTTTTGCTCACTCTCTTTTTCCTCTCTTTTCTCTCTTCCCCTGCCTATTTATATATATATATTTTCACAATCCTTTAGCGTTAATATGACACTTGGCACTACATGTCAAGAAATCAAGTAGTACTGCTTAGCGTTATGACACACTGAATCTTAAAGGTTAAATGTCACAAGCCATCAGCGGATGTTTTTAAACGTCTCACACACACACAAGCTCAACTTTAGCTTTTAACAAGCCAAGTGGAGTTCGTCTGCATGAGCCACCGTGGACTGTTGTCCAGACACCGGGGAGCGAGTTATCGCTTCCGTCTCGACCCTGATTAATCGAGAAGGTCTGAGATTGTCTCTGGGTTGCGTTCCGTCTCCAGGCCCATCCATCTCCGATGCTCACGTCTGAGCTCGGCCTCCCAACAGTGACCCTTCGTCTCAGCCGCGGCTCAAAAGTCAGCATGCTTAAGTTGATTGAATGAGCGAGACGAAGAGAGCAAGCGGGGATCAAGAGGGAATGATAGCACGAGAGAGCGAGGAACAAAAAGAGACAACATTTAGACAGCTGTGTGCATAGCGCCATGAATCCATGTCTGTCAAAGGAAGATATTTCTGTCTCCTTCGTGCAGCCCACAGGCTTTCAAGCCGGCCATCTCTGTGTCATCACCGCCGTCCTGCTGTCATGGCTAAAAAGGCCCGGCTGCGTGTGCGCCCGGAGTGAAGCGTGTGCTGGAGTTAAGGGTTCTGCCAGCCGGGGCCTAATTGGAGTGCATCAGTCAGGCCGCTTGACTCATCGAGAATTACTGGGAGCACTGCACTTAATAGAAAGCAGAGAGGAATGACAATAAGGTCATGATACCACCACATCCAATGGCAACGATCAGATTCGTGAGCCGCAGCGTTTGACATTATGGGAGCTTTATTATCCCTGGTGCTCGCCTGACGCTGACAGTTTATGCTGCGATGGTCGCTCACACGGCACTGACAGGAAGCTCTGTCCTATAGATTCAGCCCGGGTCCAAAAATAACACGAGCAAAGTGCCAAACACAAGTACAAATTGGCTTTGGTGAGTAAACAGAGCCCCTTGCCAATTGGACGCTTACTTTATTTGGAATTGCGACGGGCTGCAGAGTTCAACCAACGCTTGACAGATGTATGAAGAGAAGCTCTGACTCATTACGTGAGGTGGGCAAACGGCTTCTTTCTTTCGCCTCGCTGAGAGACTTAACCATCTTTTTTAATCCACGTGATGTGATTTTGTTCTTAAGGTTGTCTAGCTTGTTATATTTACCATAATCACTGGGCAACTACCGTATAGTTTGGACTATAGAGCACACTTATAAAAAAAAAAAAGTAAAGCTAAAAAATCAACTTGACTTTTTGTATACATTGTTTTATCTCTCTCTCTCTCTCTGCGGTTACTACAGCTAGGCGTCTCAATGGATCCATGTGGAAGAAAAAACATCAAAATGGCATATGCTAGGGGACATGCAAAAAGAGCGGACTTCAAACTCAGGGCTATCAGACACAGTGGAACATGGATATAGAGCAGATGTGAGCAATTTTAACTTCAATGAGTCAATTGCTCAGAAAAAGAGGAAGCAAGAAGATCTGAGCCAAGTACAGAAGTCCAACAGAGTGCAAGACGAGAACAAAGTGAGACTTCCAGGTTGTGTAAAGAGAATATTAAAAGCTAAGAGTGAGTGCATGCTCTTCACAAATTCTCTCTAACAGTGTTATAAATAAATGTATGGTTTTGTTGGAGAATATGGTCCATAACGTGCGGTAGCTTTTCTGAAGATCCATGAAGTCCAATCAATAAAGTCCAGTGGTTTGATTTCGGCATTAACGTAAATAAAACTAGACTACGGTAGTAAACTTTTGACTCACATTCTTGTGTTAACGTAAACAAGAGCGTCGACACCAAAGCCACTTCTGAAACGACGCCATGTGGGCTGCAGGACACAGACGACTCGTGTTCTATTGTTGAAGATTAGACTCGTGTGTTCAGTGCCGCCTAAAAATGGCCTCACCACCTCATGGCACACATGCTTTCCCAGTGAAACGTCGGGTGGTTGTTTATGTTCTTTAGGTTAACGCTGTTATCTGTGGTGGAACGCTGGCCTGCTGGCTCTGCTCTGATGAGTTGACTTGCAACCATTCTCTCTCTCTCTGAGCTGTAGGGACATGCCAGTATTTTCATTCCTAACTCCAGGCATTTCCGAGCACTAACAAAGGGATCGTGGGGCGATGAAACTACAGTTGGAGTTGTTTTGCCGAATCATAATTATTTTTCCTGTAAGAGAGTTGGCTATGCTTTCCCATCGATGCTAAAGCTGATTATTTGGTTTCTTCTGGAACATTTCAATGCATGCAAAATCAGTCCTGTTCACGTTGACATATTTGCATACAGATGCATATTTATTTTCCGTGGTGGCAGATTTATGTACCGGATGAAATATTTCTTTCCTAGCGACCTCACCTTCTGAAATGTCTTAATAAATTCAAGAATGAAACTTTAGTACTTTTAGAGTGTCACAACTGCTAATATTTTGGCAGATTTAGAGCATCGCACGCAATTGCTCAGGTCAATTTCTGCCTTTCGGCTTGTCTGATATTTGTTGGTCATAGCCCCATTATCAATTCATTAGTCTAATTAATTCATTCGATTCACTCCATTTTTTTTAAATTGCTCTCAATATTCATCTATTGACCACTGGGGATGTTCCTAGTGTGGATTGACAGGCCGAGCTCTGGATACGCGGATTCCAATAAACACGCAATTGCTCTTCTAGAGAAAATAGCTTGGTAATTGTTGGGTACGTTGACGCTCGGCCACAAGTAAAAGGTTGGAGAGGGCCTGCGCCGTGTCTGAGCTGTGGATGTGTCGGCGAGCGTACGTCTGCTGGACTTGGCCCGGTGGAGGAGGCCCAGCTGAAGGCTTGGTGGTTGGCAGGCTTGGCCGGCTGCCTGTATAACTAGAGTCTGAATGAAAGAGGCCTTGTGAACTTTTGGGCTACTGTGGCATTTTCCAGCTGCCAAGAGCGAAGTAATTAAAGATCGATGGCTGCATCGCTTTAATGTGTCAGGTTACTCTTATTGAGCCATATATTGTTTGTCTTGTTATGGGATAAAGGTTCTGACCACGTTTAAAATTGGTGGGTTTTTAGCGTTTTTCCAAAGCTGCTTATTTTTTATTTTTTTATTATATTGATTTAGGAATCCAGTGGAATGATAGGTAATCATACCATTTCACACGAGGGTTTTTGAGATTGGATATTCAAAGTTGTAGCTATTGATTAGCAACTTTATTGTTTATTAAGTATACGTGCACAGTGTGATAAAAAAATGATAATAATTTTAATGAGAATAATGATGATGAGAACAAAAATTATCACCATCATCATAATTTCAAAAAGTTTTGGAAGCTGCACAGAATTGTATACTTCTAGTATATTTGCACATATATTTTGCATATGTATATGCTACTTTATTTATTTATATAAGTAAGGAACGCTTCAACCAGAATGATTCATTTCTAATGAACAGAATGGCCTACAGTTTCAGCCTCAGAATCATGTGGGAACTTGCTTTTCAGATATTTAGTTTTAGTTTTGTTTCTTTACTGATGAACCTTTCAAGAGCTTATCTTGCCTGGTACAGTTCGTAAGTTAATTAGAGCTGGCAAAAACAGTTGACAGATGTCTTGCATCGCTCTCGTGTGATTGGCTGAGAGGGTTTTTTCATTGTCTGCGTGAAGTCTCATTACGCGCTACCTCTGGAAAAGAGCCTAATAAGGCTGAGGACGGTTTGCCGTTTCTTTTGAACGGCACAGGGGGAAAATAAAGGTCTGCAGTACATGTAAAGACACCTGCATGCTAATTTGTACTGAATGTCCACTGCCGGCTTCTCTCATGCTTGTCTTTTTTCAGAGTAAATATATGCTCTGGTTACGATGCCGAAAACCAATTGGGGGAAAAAAGAGTCCCTCTGGCGGGTTGAGCCCTAAATGAATTATTCAGATCTGCATGCTGTGTGTTTTGCCGGTCCATTCTGCTTAATGGCATCTTTTATGGCATGCATCAGACGGTCTCAGCATTCCAGCTCCCACACTTGGCCTTTTCTGCATTACCTCACCGAGCGAGTCAGAAACAAAGCCCAAAATGGTGGGATTTCAGTTTTAGTGTCCCATTAATAAACGATTCGCAAATCAATGGCTGCTTTTGTCATGTAATTTGTTGGCCTGCTCTGGTTTGTGGTAATGTTTTGTGAGCGAGGCTCTTTGGATCAATACGAGATTGAGGGGGGAAACACAAGCCTGGCTTTGCTTTTCTCTCTTTAAATATTTGGAGAATGAAGCAGAAATCTGGTTTCACATGATCTGATTCAGAACAATTTAGCGTCATGATCGATGGTCTTTTTTTTTCTCTCGTCTCGCTCCGAGGAAAAACAAGTCGTTTACTGAAAATAGGATCTTTTTCACATCTTGTGAAAAATTTGTTTGGCTTGTGTATATCATGGCTCGTGTATACACATAATATATTTACTAAAAGAAAAGTATTTAAAAAAGTAGAAGCACTGTATATTTGTCAATATGGCCACTTGGGATCATATCTAAATTGTGCTCTGCATTTATCCATTCAGTGAGGTTACACACAGACACACACAGGAGCACTGGGCAGCCTTAAGCCGCGGTGTCGGGGGGAATACAATCCAATTGTTCTATTAAATATACTGTGTTTTAACAAAAACGAATGTCCTATGTTTACAGTATTGGTAAAATATTACCAATACAGCAAAAGAGCTTTACTGGACTTTGTTGTAACATCACTTTATAATTATCGTTTTTGTTCTTGGTGTAACAACCGTAAAACATTGTTTTAGCAGTCGCCATCCAAGTACTGGGGACAATCAATTCTTTTTACACGCACTTTAACTTGATAGACTCATCAACTTGCCGTTTTTTGTCAATTTGGTTCTTGGTCTTGACAATTTCGTCGTTCCGATTTTTATAAACGATTTGCAGCGTGCAAATATTGTTATTGCGATGGAGATAAGGAGCGTTAGGGTGCAGCCCCGGCGTGTGTGTAAGTGTGTGTTGTGTGTGTTGTGGGCTGCACCTGCAGTGGTTGTGAGCGTGCAGCTGTGATGTGAGAGCCGTCCTCCAGCTGCGAGAGCTTGTTGAGCTGGTGAGCTAAACGCCCCAGTAAGTCCCTCCTTGACTCGGCTAATGAGATCCTGCAGCCCGTCTGAACGCCAGCGCGGTCCAAAAACTGGAGGAGGTGGTCTATAGACGCCTCTCAGTTTGTGCTCCGTGACCGTGAAAGTGTGGATAATCAGGCCTTTGCTTTCTCAGCCTCCTGTATCCCGACTGTGCCTTTTGCTTTATTGTCAGGAGCAGCCCATCTCTCTCTGTCTTCTCTCACGCTGAGTGACTCTAGATCAGTCATCCGGCCTGAAGGTCACACTTTCTTCTTAAGGAAATCATATTCAGACTCGTGAAGCTTTCCCGCTAGTTCACCACTCTGTTCTGTCTGTCCTCCCATCCATTATTTCATTTGTCTGTATGCTTGTCGGTCCGTCTGTGCCTGTCTGCCTGTATGCCTTTCTCTTTCTTTTTCTTTATCTCTCTCACATTCTCTCTGTCTCTCCCTCTTTCTCTCTATCTCATTCTGTTTATGTCTGTTGTCTCTGTCTGTCTCTTTGTTTCTATGTCTCCCTGTGTCCGTTTCTCTGTTTCTCTCTCTCTCTCTCTCTCTCTCTCTCTCTCTNTCTCTCTCTCTTTCTCTCTCTCTCTCCCCCCCCCCCCCTCTCTTTCTTTCTCTCCCTCCCTCCCTCTCTCTCTCTATCTCTATCTCTCACCCATGTGATTCTTACTTAGTCACGTACTATTCCAATAATTGTTTGAATGAATGAATATAGCCTTTATTAGTCCTACAGTGGGAACATTTCCAAAGTTACAAAATAAGGCAAATATTAAACTTTTACGTTTTGTTCACAAGCAACAAATATGAACAGACTTTAATGTTGGGTTCTAGTTCTTCCTGGTACAGATTGGTTACATAAGAGTTGTAAAGCGTGTTATCAGGCTTGGGTTTCAGTAACCCAGTTGCAACATTTAAAATGGCTCTTTATAAACTGGAGCAACAGCAGTCCACAAGGAATAACCTGGAAAATCCTTGCATCGGAATATTTATTCCAGGAAACTACGAAACAGCATGGATTGATCTACGGTGATAACATTTTATAATTCTGAGCTAAAATACCAAAATCTCAGAAATGTAATGCTATGATTCTGTTCAGCCTTAAATCCCACACACACAAACACGCACACAAACCAAAGATGACTGATGCTCAATAAACCAAGCTGCTGGAATACTTATATTTTTAGGATTCTTTAATTTGCATTTTCTAATTGTATTAGGTGAAATGCAATAAATAATTCATTCGGATTTAAAAGTTTGCCAATTGCATGCAAGTAATGTAAAGGAGTGTTGGAAACCATCAGAGGAACAGAGGAGATGATTGGAGGAGCATTTTTGTCAGAACCTTCAGAATTCCTGATTTACCTTCAGCTAGTTCCACGAATCATGACTAACAAGGTCAAGATGACCCACCACTTTATTACTTTAATTATCATTATTTTGCTGTACCTGTATTTATAGTCACATGATTTCACGTTTTCGTCAAACATCAGTGATTGAACGTGTTCATTCAGAGCTTTATAAATGATTTTAAGTGCGGATGTGATAAACTAGTCCATTAATAGTCCAAGCACGATTCCATTAGGATATCAGTGGTTTCACTTCTTCAAAAGCTGACTTGAAATATTCATATGAAATTATAGCCATAGGGGTCTGGAGCGCTTGATAGCAGGGATTCGAGTAATCAACACACCTAATAGAAGCAACACTTCAGCCTCACGTGGAGGGGCAAGAGTATCAGGCAGATAGTCAGCCCTTTCTCTCAGACTCCTTTGCTTGCCGGTGGGAAAGATGGATGAAGAGTGAATACCTTTGCCTGAAGAAGTTAGCACGGCCCTCGAAACACGAGAGAATTAATTATTTTTTTACAAATGTCTGCTATTGCGAAACCATAAGAAAATAATGTTAAAATGATCATAATGGCATTGACACGACGATGGCATAGGCTTGGCCACCAATCCAGGGTGTATATGCCACCTTCAGGGCATAAACAGCTCCTCATGACCC
>SOMO01000012.1:1065621-1079840 GCA_028128575.1 Paedocypris carbunculus | reverse complement strand
TAATTGTCATTTATAATTGTCGTATTATTAATTGACAATTTTATTTATTACAAGTTGTAAAGGCTCAATTCATTAAATTAATTTATTTTAACTCAACTTACAGTTGACCATAAAAGTCAAAGAATTATGAAAACATGATTTGTCTGAGAGTTTGAAATGCGAGAGAGTGGAAGTTTCAGACTTGCAGACTCTCTGTGAAATAACTGGCTGTGAGATTGAGCTTGTCTTTGAATAATGAGAACAGGAGTTTTCATTGAGGTAGTTGGTGTGTTATATAACTGGTGTTTTTCCATCCTTCGTTGCCTGAGGGGAGAGAGAGAGATGAGGGAGAGAGAGAGGAAGGGAGAGAGACAGAAAGAAAAAAAAGGGTGGGGGGGGACTAAGAGGGAGGGAAAGAGAGCAAGATAAAGAGAGCGATAGAGTGAAGGAGAGAGAGTGAGACATAGAGGTTTGGACGCAGAGTGTCTGTTTTACAGCTCTTTGACGTCATAGATCAGGATGTTCACCAGCAACTATAATGATGTTTTCATGTCATCATCGGCCTCTTGAAGCCCTTGGTTTGCACACTAAACAAAAGCTCCTTGTGTGAGAGAGAGAGAGAGACATCTTTTTTTCCCTCTCACTGCTGGTAGCTGCTGGTGAGATTGACAGGGAGGTAAGGAGGGAAATAGTTAATCAATAGCCACAAGGTCAGGCAGGCGAGCCACTGGTTTGAGCGCTCACTGTTAGTGGGTTGGAGCGGAGGATTTGTAGCGCTTGTAAAGGCTTAAAGGAACACTCAGCAGTTATTTGTGGTGGCGCTGCTGCTCTGGGTGGCGGTGGATGAGAGAGGGAGACATCTGTTGGCCTTTGCCTGTCACTACAACCTCACTGACCAGACTCATCCTCATTAACAATGTGTGTATATTCTTGTTTGGTTTGGAATGGTTTTATGTGTTGTTGCTGTAACACTAAAATGATGAAGCGCTAATATCACGGTGGGATTGGCACCTTTTTTTTAAGATTAATTTTTTTCCCAGCAGTTGATTCATAGTAATTGTCACGGTTCATAGTTTGTTTGTTTTATATTGATTTTTTTTTTTTTATTGTATGATTTTTATATTGGATATGCACACACACTTCTATTCTCTTGAACACATGTTTGGGACTGTGGGAGGAAGTTCACTTCACAATAAAAATCTCAGACAGACACTGAATCTCAGGTTGGGGTTCATTTTCGTAACGTTTGGACTATAAGTGCATTATAAAGTACACAATACAAAAAGTTAAAAATATTTAATGGTCTTTTTCCCATTCTGTTTTCACATCTAAGGCTCACATTATTTTCCAGATAAGGCGCAGTATATTTTTAAAACATTTTTAGGTTTTTAAGTGCACCTTATAATCCGAAACATACGGTACATTGCTAGGACTTATTTACTTGGTCCAAATTGAAATGCTGCTCGCTGTAGGACGACTTAAAGTTATTAGCTTCTATTATCTAGAAACATGCACCATGCGGCTTCATCCATGACTTACATGCTTTAACTTCTCGCGCAGGCTTCAGAAAGTACGGCGATGGCTGTCCCAGCATCACATCGAGTGCTTTAACATATATAGGGCACTGTCGAGCCCTCCTGAGAGCCAGAGCCACTCCCCTTCCTGTCACGCTCTCAGCCGGAGCGTTTGAAGTGAGCATTATCAGACCGCCACAGTGTGCGGTGGGCGGCGGAAATCTCGCCGTCTTTTTTTCCCCCCTCATCCGTGCCTAAGAATTTTAAGAGCGATGCCAGTGAAGTAGTCGACAAAGTCCCAACGCTTGCTTTTCTCTCCAATGAAACCCGCCTCGTGTCCAAGCAGCGAGCAGCGGCCCTCGCGTTTGTTTGTTTGCCCGTGAAAGCGACTGTGAATCAGATTGTGTGCCAATGAATTGATATCCTTGGATATATGTTGGTGTAATAACAAGTGCATGATGGGCCTTCGGGTTCTGCAGAAGGTAATTGGTCAATGCGTAAGCGCGCTTCGGCTCTGACCTTCCTTCACGCTCCGCACGTTTTGTTTGACATTTTTGGAGATCAGATTGTGGTGATCGAGTGCGGTGTAAAAAACACATTCGGTCAAGCGGGAAAGTGAAAGATGGAAGGAGCTTCTCTTCAGAGAAGACGCGTCTTTCAAGGCCTCGTTGAGTGTTGTCACTACTCTCTCGGCCTGACACACTCCTCTCTTTGTCTGTCCATTTTTCAGCGAGAAGAACTTTAATGGCTTCCAGGTAGAGAGATAGAGGCAGCAGTCAAGATGAACTCGATTCCTTCGATGGACAGGCACATACAGCAGACCAATGACAGGCTGCTCTGCATCAAACAGGTAAGACGTACACACTTCCTTGTTTTTCCAGCATGTCTTTGTTGGTGAATGTCTGTCCGCCTCGTGTGCTTTCTAGTGCTTTTCCCTCGTTTTATCTGCACATGCTTCTTCCTCTTCCTGTCGGCGCGGGGCCCAGAGCCAGTGATCTGTAGCTATTCATTGGCGGGATATATTGGGTTGTAGATTTTTGTTCGGCTTTAGAGTGTGTTGTCTAGCGAGCATCCAATTCACAGGAAACATGTCCCACAACATATTGTCCCTCATGTAAGTGTATAGAAGTTATATGCATGCATAGCTGTGTGTGTAGGTGTGTGTGTGCGTGCGTGTGTGTGTGCGTGTGTGTGTGTGTGTGTGTGTGTGTGTGTGTGTGTGCAGGGGCTGGTCATAGTTTCATTTACATCAACAATTTGATTGATTGTACTAATTTGCTCCACTCTAAAAGTACATCTTGTATTAAGATGTTCACGTGAATATTTATTATATTCATTAATTGTATGTTTGCCATTTAAATTTGATGATGGTTGCGTGTGTGTGTGTGTTTCTCATTTGTGTATATATGGTGTAGTTTTTATTACTTCTGCATTGTTCATTTTCTGATCAGTTCTGTAAGTTGTTTACATTTTGTTAAGCAAGTATTTAGAGTATCCGCTGAGATTCCCGGATATATACAGTATATAGACATACAGACAGATAGATAGACCGATAGATATAAGAAGCGTTTTTTAAAAAATCAGCTAAACTCGAAATGTCTAATTACGCATTACAGGAAGTTCATGGTTTTTTCACTTCCAGACAGTTTCCTGCTCTGCCTTTATTGTTTTTGCCTCGATTAGACAGGCTTGAGTGTTAATAACAGCATGTCTACCAACTGTACAGATTCATTTAGACGTACAGCCAGCTTAATTGCGTACAAGAGGCTTTGTTAGACCTGTTTAATATCAGATTGAGTTTGATTAAACCTACAGACAAAACCCTATCGATTGTCGCTCATTAATCATATTGATATGGTGTGTTTAGTGTGGTGAGAGCCATTTATCCACTCAACGGACCTGCTCGCTCAGCACAGCAATATTCTTCATTGCATCTCTCTGTCTCACACACACATACACACACGCACATTAAAATAGGGAAACGGGTCAATCACATGCCGATCCGTCACAGTTTTCTCACTTGGTTCGTTAAGTGTTTTTATAAGCACATCATAAACATCATTCTCTTGCTTCCGCTGCTTTTAACTTCCATGTTTTTTGTTTTTTATTTAACTAAAGAATAAAAACTACTGACTTCTATTCACGCAACTGCCCACAGAATCTTTCTCATGTCTCATCCAACCATTTAGTAACATCTGGGAACACCAGTGGTTGATTTTTAGGTTGGCCAAAAAATTTAAATAAAGTCTGTAATTCAACGCTTTGGATAGAAAAACAACTCATATCTCAAAACAAATGCATTATAGCTAATTAATGTATTAGCTTTAATGTTTGGATGATAATTCTCTAGGCCCCCAGAAGAACACGAGCAAACATTTAATGGTGGGAAATAAGTGAAGCGTGGCACAGCGACTCAGTTTAATTAGATCGTCTTTCTCTGATTTTTCTTTCATTGCATGAAATGATCAATTTCATGAAACATGAATGCTAGTTTGTGGGTCTATTGAGGAGTTTCTGACACTGGAGGAGGCAGTTATTCATACTTCATGTTCCGTGTGAGACTGATAAAATGAACTTGTGCTCTGGCAGATTAGCTGATGAGAGAAAACTGCCCTTAAGTTCACGGCTTTTCTGTTTTAGATATATGTCTTGCTTGATTTTTTTTATTCAATATGAGTTTCTTTTGTTTATTCAGAATTAGATTTATTTCTATGTTTGTCTGACGACGAAACAGTCCAATGGAGGTGGTTTCCGGTTGAAAATTCACTAAAAAGTGTTTTTCTTTTTTTTGATACTTATACTTATTTCTTGTGCAATATTATATTTTATACTATATTATGTGTATAGTTCTATATACGCAATACGTAAACACACACTAATATATGTCTTGTTTACTGCTTCCAAAAATATTACAAAAAAGTGTAATATGTTGTAACATAAAACATGTAATGATAATGTTTATAAATCAGTATGTCGGTCATTTTAGAAAATTGTTGGTATTGTAGTAAGCGTCAAGCTAGTAACAGTAAACTAATGATTGTTTGTATGCATGTAAACATATAAACCTTATAAGCCTCATTATAAAAGCATCATAAACCCCACATGCCCCCCGGGCTTAGGCTGCCCACTGCTCCGGGTTTGTTTGTGTGTGCTGACTTAACCCTGTGTGTGTGCACTTCACTTGGATGGGTTAAATGCAAAGTGGCCATACTGCCATCAGCACTCTTTTTCTTCTTCTTTTAAAACATACACGTTAAGACTCCAGCAGTGGCTGGCCGGCGTATCGATGAGAAGATGGAATGTGGTGAATGGTTTCGTCAGGACTTTGTTCCTCCAGAGGGGCTGATCACGACGAGATCTTCCGTCCAGACACGGCTTGATTTGCTGCTGCGCTAACCATCCTGGATCCAATGATTTCCAACAACCGTGAACTTTTCCTGTCCGACCTTGATTTCTGCTAATTGTTTGCTCAAACACGGGCACTAGGATGTCCACTTCCCTCAAAATGGAGACGCTTTTTTTGCGGTGAGGGGAACGTTCGCTGTCCACGTCTCCCTTATGCTGTGCAGGATTTACTCAGCAGGGTTCTGCTGCAGTAGACATTGGCTCTTTGTCAGATGAGCTTTTTGTCAACACACACACCAAAGCGACTCATTCAAATGGCGACCTCTGCCGCCCTGGGAAGACAATGCTGCTTCCTCGCTGCGAGGAGGAGGAGGAGGTTTTCAAAGTGCGCAGTCTTTTCCTCCAAGAGGCCGGAGATTTAACACGCAAAGGCTGTGAAGAGGGTGTACAGATTGCTCGCTTGTTTAAATTTCTTGTCATGTCTTGTGCCCCGACGGTTGGTGGAGTCTTGTGTTGGGGGAGGGTGGTCTTAAGGGGAGGATAAACAACCTCTCCGCTCGATAAAACTAAAACGTAGGGAGAAGAGAATAAGCCTCTCCTCATTCAATTCCGCCACAAAGCCCCCCTCTTGGGCTCGTCTTATTGGCCAGCCTGCTTTACTATTGCGTTCAGAGGTGCAGCTCTATTACATCTTAGTGGACAAAAGATGATGAAGAGTCTGGATTAGGATGGTGTGAGGAGGCCTTAAAGCACACTGAGCTCTTTGTCAGTCGGGTGGATCTTGCCCAGAATGCACAGCTGCGATCGGACCAGGAGGTCTTGGGTTACCGTCTGGGCTCTTGCAATGCCGTGCAGACGCAGGGTCCGGAGATCAGAGGACGTTTGGACACTTCAGAAGACAACTTTGGTCATCTCATCACAGTGGGGAAAATAAAAATCCCATTGGAAAACAAACACAGATACATAAATGAATCCCACTAAATGAATTATTATCCATCATTATAGAAAAACCTATTTGTTGAATTGAATTAAAATTGAATTGATCGTACCTTTATTAGACCCACAGCGGTGAAGAAAGTGAAATATACATCTATGAATAAATAACACAATTATTAAGTAATAGCAATAATGTGACAATAAAAGTGCAATTAAAGTGAAACAACAATAAAAACTATTTAATTTATTCAGTGACATAGATGAATAATCAAATGTATTGTAATATTTCAATATAATAATCAAGAACAACCTAATAATCTATTCAAATGTGGAACTTCACAATCCCTAAATTAATACATACTGTGATGTTTGCACATGGTCAATGTATTAACCAATCAGAGCAGTGGGTTTTTTTTTTTTTTGTTTGTTCTGCACCTTTTCCCTGAATATGGCATTAAAGAGAAAGTAGTTGCAATTGCTGTCTACAGCATCATTTGTATATACGTGTATTAAATGTCAAATAAAAATGTACAGTTGTTTGTTACATTTTTGTCATTTAAAAGTGGTTTTACTTTTCAGCAGACCCACTGGCAATTCTCCTACTTGCTTTCATTTTTGTTCATTACAAGCTCATTATAAGAAAAAATGATTTTACATGTGCCTAAAATCCATCGTCTACTTTCTTCGCAGCACTTACAAAATCCAGCCAATTTCCAGACGGCAGCGACGGAGCTCCTGGACTGGTGCGGAGACCCACGCGCTTTCCAGCGGCCGTTTGAGCAAAGCCTCATGGGATGCTTGACGGTAAGATTCCTACTGTTCAAGTCTTGTCCTCATGTTCAGGGCCAGTGGTGGAAGTGAAAGCAGCAGTCACGGTTCAGGGGTTCTTTGTGCTTTCTTCCCCCGTCTCGCTCACACACACACACACTAAACCCTCGTTTCATCTGTCGGAGATTATGACACATCGCACGTGGTTTTGTACCTTTATTCTGGTTTATGGAATGATCTGGACACGATTAGAACGATTCGACAAATTGCGTTTGTGAATGGGCTGCATTTGCTGGGACGTACAAAAACGGAAAGCGTGGATGCTAATGCACATTAAATTTGCCAAGTATGAAGCAATTTCAGGGTGATCAGTTACAGAGGTGAACCTACAAATCAGCTTCGGGTCGGCGGGTCAAGTACACAGCGTCTGATTGGACAACTATGCTCCTTGAAGACATTCAAGGCGTCCAAAATAACAATCATATATCAAATAATAAGCAATTTATTCATTTTTACCTGGTACATTTCTCGTTCATTCTCTTCCTTCCTGACACTGATGCTGATTGGCTGGTTTTGTGACCTCTCAAATTTGTCCTTTACGAACTACTTTACAGTATCAACTGAATTCAAGTTTACAAACTTATTTTGAATGCTTTGCAGGCTTTCAAATTTCAAAATCTGTCCGTTTTTATTTGCGAATTGAGTTGTCAATTTGTATTTGCGTTTGTGTTTAAATTGTGTCCATTTCTGAATCAATAATGAAAATAGAAATGGACAAATCTTACTTGTTTGGTCCATAATTTCAAACTATTACAAATAATCTGAATGATTAAAACATCCCCAGGGAAACATGAAGTTGTTGTGAAAATTAGAAGTCGCTTTGGGTAAAACGCATAAATCAGAATTCCTTTGTGGACTTGGTACTACTCATTGGTTTTAACTGATTATGCTTTTATTTAATTCCCAAATAAACAACAAAAATCAGAACCTCACCTTCAAAAACCATTGGTATCATCATTGGGAACGTTTATAACCGTGAAATCTTCCATAACATTTGTTAATTATAAACCATCTATAGATTCCTTTTCCATAATGCAGCATTCCAAAATATGCCCTTCAGGGAAGTAACGGGTTTCATTGGCACGCTATGCCATGAAAGCCAACAGTGTTCCTCAGGTGTTGCAAACCTCTTGTGTTCCGTCTGATTCACACACTTTGCTTTTCTGCATCTCGTGATCAATACGGCTCTTGAGCTTCCACGGGCTTCCTCTCCCCCGGTGAGGGATGAAAGAACCAGGAACATGGGAATGTTGGCTGACAGATGTGGACATGTCGTACATGTTTTCCCTCCGGCAGCAGGTAGCTCTCAGCTCTGCGCTCTCTACAGACCTCCATATGGAGCTGCTCTTCCATTGTCTCCCAGCTGCACAGTATCTGCACACAGCCCAGTGATAAATGACATCTCCAAACTGTCAGTGCCTTCACTGATGACAACTATCTCCGCCGCTCCACCGTCTTTTATTGTCAAGAGCTGCATATCTGCAGAGCTCGTGGCCTGTGATGAGCTGCTCTCGTGCTCCGGACATAAAGAGGTCCGGGGTTGTTTGCCATGTCACTGTGTGTGTCTCCACAGACGTTTAGCAGGACTGGAAGCAAAGAGATTTGTGCGGTTTGGTGACCTGGAATTTTTTCTACAGCTCTTTTTTTTTTGGGCCTGCATTCTGAGAAAAGCGATTATGGAGAAGGCTTACAAGTGAGCGTATCTGAGCAGTGGAAGCCTCGTGGCATCACGCCTGGCCACTGCATCTGGCAAATACAGATCCAAAATGGGAATTAAAATTTGGCGGAGCGCTGCAGCATTGCTTTTCCAATATCTGAGGAATACTGAAATAGCTGCTGCTTTTGGTTTTCCAGACGTTTTCCAGAAATCTGTTGTTTTTAACTTTACTTTATTTTCTTTACTTTACTTTACTATTTTTTACTTTACCTTACCTTACCTTACTTTACTTTACTTTTGGCATACAATTTTAAAGACCTATACAGTAGAACGCCCAGCAGCTCACTTCCGTTGTGGAAAATGCTGGACCGGGATTCGAACCTGAAACCTTTGTTGACAACTCACTAGGCCAACCCTGTACCACTTGAACACAACTGGCACACTAAGTAGTTCATGAGCAGATATCTGTTTTATAAATGTTTTTGTATTATTTCTACTTTTTGTTTCATTTTGCCTCGGTGGAAGATGCATGATGGTGTGTGATTAAGAAGAGTCACGTCTGCACCCCACGTGGAACATAAATTGGATGTCAAGCTCTGGGAGTTATGAGCGGAGAGGGTTAGTAAGTGGATAAATGCAGCGGCAGCAGTGTGATACATGAGTCATTAAAGATCATCTGCTGCCGCGCTCAGATTTGAAGCAGACATAACCGAGCGAAAGCATTCACGGTGTAACCTGTGCGTCATTTTAGTTTGTTCCTTTACTTCAATGTTATTTACAGGAATTATTTCAGACATAGTTCAGCTTGATGAGCCATTGTCATATTTCATGAGTGGAAACTATGAGTCAGTTAAGTCCAGAAGTTACTTTGTTGGTTTCAATTGTTGTTTATCCCTTGCTTTGCTTTTTTCTAAGCAAGAGCAAAACATTTGATTTGCTTTTGGAAGGTTGCTGGTTTGAATCCCTGCAAGTGCCACTACTGAAGTATTTATTTTGTGGCAGCTGTTGTCCAGATGGTTTACAGTTGGACCTGCTACCTAAGCAATGCAGGTTTGAATCTGGGGTTAGTAAGTTCTACTGCGGAGTCGTTTCCTTAACAAATTGCAGGTACCTGTTAAGAAACCCATGTGGACACAAGAAATTCATTCAAACACTTCATATTAAGATCCAGACTCCGCACCAAATCTAGTTTCTGCACAAACAACACAATGCATAACGTATTTACACAAATATAAGCACACTGCGAATATAAGCACCCGATTTTTCATGCACAAAATAGAATTTGAGAATGAAAATAAAAGCACCCCCAAGTTTTTAAGCGTCTAAAATTGGAAAAAGGGGGTGCTTATATTCATGTGAATATGGTAATATTAAAATGTGTTACATGCACTTATGAATCATTGTCTCTCTTGACAAGTTGAGTAATTGAAGAATTTAACACTGTTGATAACACAGTTTGCACCTTATTCTACATCATTTATGCTTATGCATTTAGTAGCTGCCTCTATCCACATTTGATACTTGTATTCTACTTTGCTTAACAGTTGTGTATAATAGAAGTGCAGTGAGTGTGGTCACTAGGGGCAGTATAGAAATTGTGTTCTGTTTTTAACCAATCAGTACACACCAAGTTACACACACAGTGAAGTGAACACACACTAACCCGGAGCAGTGGGCAGTCTTATGCCATGGGGTCAGTTTCTTGCCAAAGAACACAGTTGTAGAACCAATCAGAGAAAGATTCGAACCTGCAAGGTTTGAGTTTGCGGATTCAACTTACACCAAGACGCACAACTGCCACTACGAGCTACAAACTGCTGTTATGCCCCAGATTCAAACCTGAACTTTGATGTTGCAAACATCAGCTCTACTGTAAAACAAGTAGAAAAATCCACCATTTCATTTAATAGTTGCAGAATTTTAACCACCGCTTGTGTCCCTTTCCCCCAAAAATAAACGTAATAGATTTGGACACACAGTAATTTTCGCAAATGTAATTCACAAAAAAAAATCAGGCTTCAGAATTTATTCACAATTGCAGTTTCGACAAATGATCACAAGCACTTCGAAAAATTCTGAAATTCTAAGTTTGAGGGTCTCGCGGAATCGGGCTATTCGGAGAACAAACACAGACGTCTGGGGAAATCTCATCAGCGATGCCCTGCAAATATCTCGTCTAACCAGTGAAGGTGGCTGTTTTTATCTTAAATCATTTATGCATATATAAATATTTCATAGGACCGCACTAAAAAGGGAAATCGCTGTTGTACGAGTAGTTTTGGAAGAGGTCTTTGGGAAGCGAGTACACCGCTGGTTCTTGTGTCTCTCAGGGGAGTCTGGGTTCGAGTTTCAAGGAAGCTTAATTGAACATAGCTCATGCAGACTATTGAAAAATTCAATAGCCTTAATGCTAAAGTGAGTGTTTATACCATTCGGGCTTGATTTTCCCTTCAAGTTTTTGAAAGAAGAGCTACTCTAGATGTTTATGCGCTGTTTGAGTGCGTATGGTTTCGTAGAGAGTAGCAAAGCTCCCCCAAATGCGACATGTGCTTTATTTGTATATGTGTGTGTGTGTGTGTGTGTTTTCCAGGTTGTCAGTCGTGTTGCAGCTCAACAGGGTTTTGATCTGGACCTGGGCTATCGGCTCCTGGCTGTGTGCGCTGCAAACCGCGACAAGTTCACTCCAAAGTCGGCAGGTAGATTCACACACACACACACACACACACACACACACACACACACAGCTCGGTCTATTATTTGGGACGTTCCGTGTGCTCTTCCATTTCTCACTTGTGCAACATTCACCCATCTTCTCCAGACATTAAGCTCATCTAACTTCTACGGTGGTCTGTTCTGCCACTTTTTCATGATTTTCAAGTTGACGTCCTAACAAGCCGCATTGCTTTCGATTCAGCTCTGTTTGAAATCCTGACCTTCTCAGCCAAAGCTTGAGCGTCCTGTCCTGTTCTTGTACATTTGTCAAAGTGAATTGCAGAGGGGCGTCAGCCAAACCAAGATAGATTCCCTGGCAAACGCCGGCGTTGAGGTGTGTGTAAATGTTCTCCTTTTGAGGCTGGATGAAGATTAACCCTTAGTTTGGTGTTTAGTTCATGTCTCTTTTGCAGTCAACAGACTTTGGGTGGTGTGAAAAGCGTTCAGGACATTTCATCAAATTCAATTTTAGAAACTAATTTAACAATGTTGTGCACATTTCCTGTTTTATAGAGTAAAAGTTCCCGCACAATTAGTGGAATGATGTGAGGTGCTTGAGATAATCTAGATGTTGTTATTTAGTTCTTTGTTTGAATGGGTCTTGACAGAAATTGCATGCATTTGTCAGCTCAAGCAGAGACTTGAAGACCTGCAGATGCGTTCAGAGAGAAAGATTATATAGAAATAGCTGGAAGCTGTCATGACTCAGACTCTCTCTCTCTCTCTCTGGGAGAATGATGAGGGCATCCATCTTACCTCCACCATAAGGGCGTCATCCCAGACATGCAGACGACAGTTGCGGTGCTCAGTCTCAAACCTTTTCCCCCTTCCTCTCATTTTCTGTCTTTTTGTGGAGCGTTATTGGTAAACATCCATCACAGATGCTGGAAGAGCGAGGAGATACGTACATCAGGCCAGGGATCTGTGAAAGTGCAGCTCCAGCGAAAGCTCCGTGACAGGCAGGATGGCGACAGAAGGGCGGCCACCCGACACCACACACCGGGGTCCAGTGTGTCTGGCTCTCTGAGAGCTACACACCCATAGTTCACGATCAATGCCGCTCACTAGCGAGCCCACCGCGAGCCCGTCACCCACCGCTGGATGCTTCTGTTTTGTTTTGCTGTCTTGGTGATATACAATGCCACTGGCACTTTGCTGTGAGGATGGCCTTCCTGCTCACAAATACACTTTTATTCGTCTTCGGTAAAGGAATCCAAAGGAGTTCTGAAGAAATTTTCTTGTATGAAATTTTTAATTAAAANTAAAAGTAAAGTGAGTGAGATTGTCAAAATGAGCAGGACACACCCTGGATTTGTGGCCAACCAATCACAGAGCGGGACACAGACACAATCACACTCTCACTCACACCTATGGGCAATTTTCTAATCTCCAATTCTCAAGTGTTAGTTGATCACCTATCGTCTGTAGCAACACAAAAAAACATTTGTGAAATAAATGTGGTTTAAATTGGAATATTCCCTCTTTACTGTTTTAATGTAGTTTTTATATATCTTTTTTAATCAGGTACCGATGTAATTTGACTCAGTTTGACTTAGACATGAACTTTCCATCTTTTAAATGTAATCACAGTGCTTTTAAAACGCTGCAAATTTTTTCCATATTGTACATAATTATTTACACTGTTTTTGTGCTTTGTTTTGCCTCGTGCTCGACGCAGAACGTGTTACACGTCTGCGTTATACAGTAGTCTGTCAGGTTTGCTGCTTTGTGAGTGCTGACCTCTCTGTCAGACGGATTATCTGGTGATATTAATCTGTGATTATGGGAATTATCTGTCCATGCTGTGTGTGTATGTGTGATTGTCGGACCGCCCAAGTTCCCTTACTGAGTCTGATCTGCTCTGCTCCGCTTACTCGCCACTGTCTGTTTAACCCAGGCTTTATTTGGCACCCCACTGCCACGCCAATACGATAATTATATTGTCAAATTAAATCTCTCTCTTTAGCCCTCGTGCCGAGTCTGCTTTGTAGCAAAAGGAGAAAAGAACTTTTCCGTGATGCTTTTCTTAATTGTTAATTATATCTGGCATCATGTTTGTCTCTTCGCACAGCGCTGTCAGCGGCCGTCAGAGATCAAAATCCATATTTTCCTGCTTTTGTGTCCCGCTGATATTTAATCAAGAGCAGGTTGGTTGCCAGATTGACAGCTAATGTGTTTGTCTATTAGGACGCTTTTCTCTCTCACACACTCCTTTTCAGGAAGCCTGTCATTAGGCAGAAAAGTCATTCTTAAAAGATGTCAACTTCCTAAACCGCGCTTGTGCAAAGCTACAGCAGCATTGTTCTGAGTGAGATGTTACGACAAGATAATTGCAAGGTGTGTCTCAATCTGCCGTGTTACAAAAGTCTGTTATTGAGCAGATTTGGCTTGAAACAGAGGACGCCACGAACAGGAATCTGAACAATGGAGGGTTTTTGTCATCATTTTTGAAAACATTTCCTGCCAATTTCATAGCTGCATGTCACTGGTTGTTTGGTTTGGTCATTACGGTCAGAAACTGAGAGTTATTTTAATCCAATGGGTTGAGTGACGACATTCATTTCAGTCAATTAAACAACCAATGCATTAGATTCTTTAGGCGAATGTAGTTTAGGTTTGAGTCAAAGTCTGACGTTTCTCTGCGCAAAGGAAGACAGAAGGAAGCTAGACGGTGGTGAAAAAGATCTCTCCACATAACGGTGAGGAATGTTCTTGTTCTACATAGGAAGTCTGTCAGCAGCTTGTAAATCAGCCCAGCTGGAAGGCACGTCAGGAGAGCAACCAATCCTCCATGTCGAGGGTGAAGGATCGCTTTCCTGCGCCCAGCAGTAATTCACATGTCATGTACCCACATGGTTTACAGTGAAGAGATGAGTGAAAATACACAAGCTCCGGCGCGAGGGTCTCCCCGTTGGTCTGGTTCTCCACCGGACCCGTCTTTCGTCTTCACACTGTGAAACAAACACAAATTGCCATTTTTGTCTATCAACTGGAGTTGTAGAAAGTTCATTGAACTGGAGAAGGTTGAGGAATTATGCGTCAGAGTGATGTAAATGTTATCATTACCGTGTTTTCCAGATTAGAAGGCACATCAAAAATTAATCTACTAAGCATTCACTTTCCCTCACACTTATAGACAATTTTCGAATTCCTGATTCAGCTAATCGCCTGTTTTTGGTCTGTGTGAGTCTCGGATTCTGCCATAGAAAAATATACGAACTATATTTTTGTGTATCAACTTGAATTCC
>SOMO01000012.1:1035423-1061892 GCA_028128575.1 Paedocypris carbunculus | reverse complement strand
TCACCATTTATTATTTTAATTGTCTAACCACTTTGAATAAATGAATGGTCATTTAATAGTAGTTTAAAAAACATTTTCACATATTCAAATTATTTATGTGGCTGCGTGCGATGTGTGTTGGCTTTACACAAATCTGTCTATGAAGGCATCTAAGCCGCTTACACACTGAGAAAGAACTGCATTAACAGATTGAAGTATTTAGGATGGAGGAAACGAGGGGAGTTGATGAAAAAAAAAATTGGGAAGAGCCTGTGTATTATAAAATAGATTATCTTTTAAATTATCCTAAGTAGAATGCAAGACTCGTAAGACGTATAATCCTGTTTGATCTTTATACACACAGGTCTTCGAGTTTTGTCAGCAGTTTTGCTTGCTTTATTTGTGCTGGAATATTTTAAGTACTACATTTTCAGTCATGGCGAGATGAAGACGAAGGACAGACATGTTTACCTCAATAATCTGTGACATGAGACCGTGAGACGTAAAGCTCCAGAAAGGCAATTGTGTCGCCAGCATATTTGAATGGTCTTGAGGGGCGATTTGAGTAACCGGGGTGACCTGGCTTCCCCACGCTCCACTTGGAGACCATTCCTGGTCAGTTATTCAAAGCTGACTAAACCTGCTTGAAGAGCCTCTTCTCTAGACAAAAGGCAGTCAGAGAGCGGGGTCTGTCGCTCCGTTCTGTTCTGCCAGAAGTCTGTAGAGCCACAGGCTGTCGTCCCCTCACTAAAACGCTTTCTGCAGCAGTCTGGCACCTTCAGAGACCCTACAGAATGGCTAATGTGACACATGCAGACATGACGCTAGTGTGGACATCATAGATCATGCAGCGTTTGTAAATGTGGCTGTCTGCTCACTCAAGGTCAAATGGCTTTATTTTCCATGTCTAGACCACAGGAGCTCAATTTTAAGGCCTGTGTGGAGTTGTGATTGCGTGGATTTCCACCGGGTCTCCGGGTTCATCCGATGGTTCAGTCATGATTAATTGTTCAAAGTTGTGAGTGAGAGTGTAAATGTGTGTGTCTGCGTGTCCTGCACTGTGATTGGTTGGCTATCAATCCAGGTTGTGTATCCACCTTCAGGACAAGAGTGGGATTGGCTGGTTCAAAGATGGATGGATGGATGGATGATGGATCACACTTCAAATACTTCAAATTGTGCAATTGCGAGTCTTGAAAAATGATAGTCAGTCTTTTTAAATAAAATCCACTGCTTATCACAAACACCAGTGCAGCAAGCGCGTATTAGCAACGTGTTTTAATACATTTGGCATGAAGAGATTGTGTTTTTTGTAGTCGCAGGTTCTGTTAGGGTTGGGTTTTGTTAAGATAGCCCAGTGTTTTGCTGGAGAGGCGAGTGTGATGCGTTTTCCTTGTCCTGAGACGAGCCACCATCATTCCGGCAAAGAGCTGAGGCAGCACTAGGCAAAGCCAGCCAGACTAAATGAGGAAAGAGAGACAGATGTGAAGGAAATGGAGACCGAGATAGCTGTTTCAATGCAGGGAATGAAAAAGAAATCCAATTATACCACATTTACCGGTGAGTAGAGATGCATGATTTGTTTTTAGCGCCCAGTGATATCCCTCAGTAATGCTGCACAGTTCCAGTAAGTATAATATTCACCAGACTTGGTTTATGAGAATGATTCTGACCTTGGATCTTATGTATGACTTATTTCATAATACAAACTTAACTTTCCTGTGAGTTTTGAGTATAATCATGGATATATAAAATGAAAAAAATGAACTGCGTCCTACAGTGGGGAAATTAAAATACTGTACTGGAACAACCTCAGAAAAATGGAAAGAAATTGTGTAGTATAGTAATAGTAATATATAAGCNTAATTTGAAGGTTATATCTAAAATTAGCGTACAGTCATATACCCATCGTCTAAATCACTAAATAAAAAATTTGAGTTAGAAATTTAAATAACGGGCCACATGCATTCATTCACATGCCAATTATGACTCGCGGGTCATAATACAACCATCACTTGGTTGTATCCCCCGTTGTTCTATTTAAAAAGAGCTACAGGAACATTTTCTCATCTTTTGACATTTGGGTCTTTTGCTTAATATTTCACATGTAGCTAATATGACTGACCCCACAAGCAAAACCATAGTTTGATGCCCAAATCTGCGGTCCTGTCTTTGTGGATTTGCATGTTGTTTCAGAGTTCACGTATGTTTCCTCAAACAGTCCAAACATTTAAGAGAAAGAAATCACAGAGCGAGTGAAAGTGTATCTTATCTCCTAATTGATCAGCCACTAATTCAGACCCAGAAAGATTGAGACTGGCTCCCAGTGACCCAGAAACAGAGGAAGCGGCATCAAAAATGGCCGATGTTCCTTTAATGGCCACACACGCCTACTCGGACGAGACTGAGCGCATTCTGAATGTTCCGCATAAAGCATGTGCAGATGGCCTTCAGATCCGGTAGATTTTTTGATGACTTTACTGGTTAAGTTGCCGGCAGGAGAGCGCTGGGGCTTTGTTGCGTGTTGGCGGCGTGCTAGGCGGGGAACAACGGTTGGAAATTGGCAGGCGGTGTCTGGATGTAACCTGTCATATGAGCTCTAAGTTGGTCTTTTGTGAGAAAATAGCAGTCGCCAGCATGCAGAGGTAGTGATTTAGCCGGCCGATAAGCTCTGGGTAATGGCAGGGTAGAATAATTCTCATTGAAGTAGGTGGGTGATTCCAGCCTCCCGCTCGCGTCCTGCTGGGACAGCTTTCACGCCTGTCGTAGAGGTGAGAAGTGTTCTCTTTGAAACAGACCCCTTTGATATATTTACACACACTATTTTCTCTCTGTAATTGTGTGTTTCAACTCGGAAGCGAAAGTGCGTCAGGTGCCGGTGGGAGACTGAATAGCACGGAGACGTTTCTTGGAAGAACTCCAGTACAGAAATGCATTAAGAGTCCTCGGATTTGGATCTGAAACGCATGGGAAATGTTGATTTTGGTTGATGGTTGGATCTTAGTGGGTGTCCATGAGCAAGACACTGATGATCTGCTCATTCTATCGTTAAAAGTGTCCGCCAAGTATCCAGACGGCAGGAAAGCGTCTCTTCAGAGTTTCATCGCCCTCCATCTCAATATGTCTCACAAATCTGGCTCTCTTTATACACATATAAATACATTAATTACACAATACAGAAACGTTACAATACAAAAAAAAAAAATAAAGTACACTATCAGAGGTAGGGGGGAAATGTTCATTGAAAAATGGCAACAATTCATCACATTCTTTACTTAATAGACCTTTATTGAATTGAATTGAATTGTATTGAATTTTCCCACAGCAGGGAAATTGCATGTTACAACGGCAGTATAAAAATGTACAGTATAAGTATAAAAACATCTATATAAAGAGTAAAAAGGCAACTAAGCATGCATGCAACACTACACACACTATAAATAAGCGTAAACCATAACACACCACACACGTCATAGTGAATACATGTGTACTGAATAGATTTGCAATGTTTAATTGCGACTTCTGCAAGTATGTTAGAATGTATTTGTATTAAAGCACTTTTTGTTTGATTTTTGTTCTTCATCTGGGGTACAATCCTGTTGGGGTTGAAAATGATGATACATGGAATGCATTTTGTATAATTGTAATACCATAGTATCCATTTTTAAACGACAATAAAAAATCCATGACCGATACATAAAGTGTCCGCCAATCAAAGTGTAGGACAACTAGAAGACATTAAAGGGATCAGTCGTGCATCATTACGGTGTCATACTTTATAATTACGGTGTCTAAATACTTTAAAGTTACAATTCCTTTATTGTCATTGCATCACATGGTTACAATGAAATTAAGAATACTACTCTGCTTACATAAAAGAACACACACAATAAAAATGTAAGAAAATATACACATTAAATAAGATAAAATATAAAAAAAAAAGTATATCTATATACTATTTATTATTCTATATAATATAAAATGAGGGCATAAAAAAAAAGTTGTGTTTTGTTGTGGTGCAGCGGGAAGCTAAATACTTTACAGCTTTATTTTTGGGCAAATGATTAGTGTGTAAGACAGAGGTGCTTGTGTCTTTCAGTGTTTGTCAGGAGCTGGTTTGCATTTGCTCAGCAGTAAAGGCGCTGGAGACGGCTGAGCGGTCCTCATAGTCATTACTGGCTGATCGATTTAGAGAGGAAAGAGCCAAGACAGACAAGCGTCTCTGCACCAGACGCTTCACACGACTCCGTCTCTCTCTCAGCACAGAGCTTTCGCAGCCTTTCACTCCTTTTTTTTGCTTGTCCGTGAAAGACGCCTGTTGTTCAGTCAGTGAACTCGTCGCCCGAAGTCGATTGTTTTGCAATGAACGGTCAGCTTGTAATTTTTTCCACGTCTTGTTGAAAAATTACTTTCATTTTTTTAAAATTTGTCTAGAGGAGCTTCGGAATATTTTGTAATGAGATCCCACGAAATCCACTAAAGTCCTTTTCGGAAAAAAAGTACTTTTAAATAACCATTTGTCTCCTTTTCATCATCTTCACCTCACGGGAAGAGGAAACGGTCTTTGTAGATGGTTTATTGCTCACTGTACGCAGCAGCTGGAAAACCATAAGATGAGTGATAATCCCATTAAGCTGGTTTAGAAGATCGACTCGGCAGTTGCCGCCTTTGGACCGCTGTGACCTCTAGTGGCAGAAAGCATCATTGCAGTACTTTATTTAAATTTGAGCCTCAAATTATTCTGTACTTTTTGGTGGAGATGTTGAAACACTGATCACGACGAGCTGGATTTACGTGTTGGATTGATGTTTTCTCAAAGACAAAACGCTGCAATGTCTAGGTGACAGACTGCTCATCACGTCACTGCTTTTTGCATGAGCAACCACCACTCATTACTCGTTTAAGATAAGATTAGCACTTAGCTACCAGGTCTCTTTGCTTAATACCTTCTGTGCTTCTCCTCTACAGCTCTCTTGTCGTCCTGGTGCGAGGAGCTGGGACGACTGCTCTTGTTGCGGCACCAGAAGAACCGCCAGAACGATCCCCAGGGCAAAGTGCCCATGCAGCAACCCATGAACTCCATGAAGCCCTCGCTCTCTCACGGGTCAGTACCCCGCAGACTTCTGACGCTCCCAGTACAGCAGACTCTGATTGGTCATCGTAACTACATTTCCTCTCTGAATCAACTAACACGACCAGTTCACAGATTGCATTTGTTTTAAGTGTCATGTGGCTTTAAAAGTTTCAGGTTCTGGCTTGCGTTAAATGCTTTTGCGTTAGGTGGCTAAACTTAACGTCCTTTTTGGACTATAAGGTGCACTGGATTATAAAATGCACTTTTTCTGGATTACAAGGTACACAGTTCATTTTGAAAGCTTTTTAGGATTTTAAGTGCGTCCAAAAAATACAGTATCAGAGTCGTAGAAAGTCTTTGAATCAAGCAGGAGTTCCATCATTGCAACTCATTGTTCTAACCACTTTGCTTTTACTCTAAATCAAATTATGAGAGATTATCTTCTGTGTATCAAAGTCAGATTCGGTTTTATCGGGGAACGTTTGAAAGTTCTGATCTCACATTAACGTTTCATCTTTGTTTTGCAGCGATGGGTCCTTTCCGTATGATGGCGTCCCCTGGCAGCAGAACGCTAACCAGGCCCCGGGCTCCTTATCAGTGGTCACGACCGTGTGGGGAGTTACCAATACATCACAAAGTCAGGTCGGTCTCATGCACAAACAGTGCGCTCATCATTACAACACCCATCTCATGCTTATTCTCCTCCTGATGTAGGTATTGGGTAACCCCATGGCCAATAGCAACAATCCCATGAACCCCGGAGGCAGCACACTCGGGTCGGGTATGTCAGCCAACAACCCAGGAATCAACTCACCTCAGTTCCCAGGCCAACAACAACAGTTCTCTGCCAAAGCGGGATCCAACCAGGCCTACATGCAGCAAGGCCTGTACGGTCGGCCGGGACACCCGGGAGGAGGAGGCTTCGGAGGAAGGTAGAGTTTCAAGGACTTTGGTAGGAACGCGTTAGAAAAGATGATTGCAGACACGATGATGGGAAGTTGTTTGAAGTCGCTTTGCATCACTCTGGGACATTCAATAAGCCAAAGCAGAATCTCCCGTTAGTGATATCTGACACAAGGAAAACAAGCCAGCGCGTAGACAGGGTGTTTTTCTCAGGAGGGATTATATCATCCTCTTGTTTTGCCAAGTTTAGAGACCGCATGCGTAACCAGGAAAGTTCAACAGCTCTCACAACTATTTGTTATCCCAATCTAGAGAACTTTATGATGCTGTAGGGATTGTGCCTAAGTGTTAGAGCTGCACGATTCTGGATAAAATGAGAATCATGATTTTTTGCTTAAAATAAAGAAACATTTCTGGATATTTTATTATATTATATATTCAACCCTGCAAATGAGGTTGTCGAAAAGCAATATAATAACACATTACTTATAATACTTCAAATTTAAATAAATTGAATGAAACATATAATGTAATGTAAAAGTAATGTTGTAAAGAAAAAAAACACCATAAAAAAAAAAAAAAACATTCCAAGGAACAGTATTATGTACAGTTGAGGACACAATTATTAGATCTGTTTAAAAGCACTTTTGAAATACTTTTCAAACTATGATTACTTTGTAGGCGGGGCTAATTTTTTTGTCCTCAACTGTAGATGTGTGCTGTATATGGTTTGCTGAGTTTCATTTTATGGTTTGAAACCGCAGTAAACACATACACTTTAGAACAAAAATAATTTTTCAGGTACTAAAATACTCGCAATACTCACATATTATACACATACACTATAGCGCAGGCTAATGATCGTGAAGGGGTAGAATCGAAATTGCGATCTTTTAACAATGAATCATGCAACTCTACTAAGTGTGTGTTGTTTTTCAGTTACCCGGGTGGGCCCAATGCTCCAGGCGGAATAGGAATGCCCCCGCACACTCGACCGCCCTCAGATTTCACCCAACCCGCCGCCGCCGCTGCTGCCGCCGCCGTGGCTGCCGCCGCCGCCACAGCAACCGCTACGGCCACAGCAACCGTCGCTGCCCTGCAAGAGACCAACAAAGACATGAACCAGTACAATCAGGTCAGTCACTCGTCCATTTACATGCCTCGCTTTATGTTCCACCTATTAGCCTGTTGACTACACGCTGCTGGCCTTCTCCACAGGTCTGCTCATCTTTCCAGATGGGGCCCACGCAAGGCTACAACAACCAGTTCATCAACCAGCCAGGTCCACGCGGACCACCGTCCATGGCCGGAGGCATGAACCCAGCTGGAATGGGTGGCGGCATGAATAGCTCCAACATGAGCGGCCCACCGATGGGCATTAACCAGCCCAGGGGTCCTGGAATGGTTCCCTTTGCTGGCCACAACCAAAGGATGCCCCAGCAGGGTTATCCTGGGCCCAGACCTCAGTCCATGCCCATCCAGGGCACAAAGAGGCCATACCCGGGAGATGTAAGATATATTTCATAAAGATCTCCACTCATTATAAGTGTTTTTAATAATAATTGTGTTGGTTTCTGCCTTTTTGTGTCTCAGCCTAACTATGGAGGGCAACAGTTTGGACCAAACGGCCAGTTTCCAAACCAGCAAGGACAGTACCCTAACCAAAACGCTTCAAGAGCTCTTCCTTCACCCAATTACCCCGGACAGAGGATGCCAGGACAGCAGGGCACAGGACAGTACCCACCACCCGGAGTACCCATGGGTCAATACTATAAGGTATTGCCATCTTATTTTGTTCAAGCCCAAAAGGGAATATAAATATTTTATACATTTATATATAAGTGTATGTGTGTGTGTATATAGTATATAGAATAACATAAGAAAAGTTATAAATAAATAAAATATATGAAATAAAACATTTGTAAAAGTAAATATAACAGGTGATAAAGTAAATAGAAATGGGAAAGGCGAACACAGAAATAGTAAATGCCTATTATCTGCTTAATAAGGCTTGTACCTCATATTTGCTGCTTGCATCTGTATTTGCTATAAATACTTGATTCCAGCTGTTATTACACTCGCTTATTTCACGTTTCAGCAAGAGCCTTTTAACGGTCAAAACAACAATTTCTCTGGAGGTGGATACGGCTACAGTCAAGGAAACGGGGTAGGTTACAAACAAGCGCCTGCTTTTATTATTTACACGCAAAGGGTGATGTTTTGGCTGGCGTTTATAAAAAATGTATCGCTGAGTGATAGTGTTCCTGTGGTTAAAGCCTCCTCGCCAGGTAGTGAACTACCCACACTCGCCCGTGCCTGGCAACCCCACACCCCCCATGACACCAGGAAGCAGTATACCGCCATACCTGTCGCCGAGCCAGGACGTCAAGCCCCCGTTTCCTCCAGACTTGAAGCCAAACATGACGGCACTACCTCCACCTCCATGTGAGTCCTGTCACAGTCTTTAAAAACAAACCTGCAAACCAGTTACAGTGGAGTAATGGGAAAAAACAGTTGCTCATTTATCTGTCATTCATGCATTTTTTACCTCTACTCAGTGCTCATGCATTATACATGTGCTTCAGTGGGAAAGGTTGAAACTAGGTTAAGTCGGAGCCAAACCCGAAGGCCTCAGATGCTGCGGCTGATACTGACGTGTAAACGCATCCTTTTCAGCCAATCCGAACGAGGAGCTGCGTCTGACGTTCCCCGTCCGGGACGGAGTGGTGCTGGAGCCCTTCCGACTAGAGCACAACCTCGCCGTCAGCAACCACGTCTTCCACCTGCGACCTTCCGTCCACCAGACTCTCATGTGGAGGTGAGAGCGGATTTAAACGGCACATCAGTCCGTCTGCAGAGTGCTAATGTCCTCCCGAACATCACAGGTCTGATCTAGAGCTGCAGTTCAAGTGCTATCATCACGAGGACCGGCAAATGAACACCAACTGGCCCGCTTCCGTCCAAGTCAGCGTCAACGCAACCCCCCTCACCATAGAGCGGGGCGACAATAAGACATCCCACAAGCCCCTTCACCTGAAGCACGTGTGTCAGCCCGGAAGAAACACCATCCAGATCACGGTCACCGCCTGCTGCTGTGTGAGTATTTCTCCGCTGCTTCAGTAATGGATATTCCTCTGATGGTCATGTCGGCGAGCTGTTACACGGCCTGTGATAGGAAATCAGATAACAATGATGTGAAGCCGCATTTGTTCCATCCTGTCTCGCGCTATTTGCCGGTGTCCATTTAACGCTGCTCCTGTCGCATGGGCGAATGTCACAGATCGTGTGTCGGGTAGGATATTTTGAGACTTGCTTGCGGCTTTGAACATGTTGCGTTTGGTTGCAGTCGCACTTGTTCGTGCTGCAGCTGGTCCACAGGCCGTCGGTGAGATCCGTCCTGCAAGGCCTGTTGAAGAAAAGACTCCTTCCTGCTGAGCACTGCATTACCAAAAGTGAGCGTCTCCACGGACGGCGTTCCCGTTTCCGCAGGTTTGTTCGCGTTTGAGTGTTTAACACAGACTGGGTTTGTTCTGCAGTTAAAAGGAACTTCAGCAGTGTGGCAGCCTCCTCTGGGAACGCCACACTAAACGGAGAAGATGGAGTCGAGCAGACAGCCATCAAAGTGTCCCTCAAGTGTCCCATCACATTCCGACGGATCCAGCTTCCTGCCCGGGGACACGACTGCAAACATGTGCAGGTGAGCACTTCCTCACCTAAATGGACCGGAACCATGCTTTTCAAGTCTGTTAGAGGTTTTAGGGTAATTACCTAAAGTTAGGGTAATGTTAGAATATTAATCAAGTAGCGTATTTTTCAGACTATAGGAGTGTTTAAAATCCTCAAAAATATATAAAATTAACATAATATGTAATTAAATCTGAAAACAATAGTTAATATTCATATTTTTGACCATATTTTTTGGACTATAGGGTGCACTGTAATCACGTGTGAGTTTACTACTGTGTGTCATCTCAACAAGTTATTGATTTAAGTAATTTCATGGAATCTATGTGCCACTTTGTGACAGTCTTTATTAATCAATCAGAACAAGCCGACTGTAAATAAATCTCTATGGCAACACGGCAACGTATAATCTTGGGGAGGAAAAGGTTATTTTATTGTGAAACGAGATTAGGAAATGAACATTTTTGTAATGGTGCACATTTATAGTCTGATGCACCTTATACTGTAGTTCAAAAAAGGACTATGTCATTATAAGTATAATAAAAAATAAAATAATATAAAATAGATAATAAAAATAGATTTATTTTATGCTGTTGTCTTTTATACTCAAATATTGTCATATTGTGAAATCCAATAATGTAGCTATAGTAACATAACAATATCTGTTTAATAACCCAATAGAGATGAAATTTGGGTCTGACTATGGGTCATATAATACATGTCACAGCATCTGTTTCTGCAAGGAGACAAATCATACTGCAGGCTCTGCATCAAACTATCCATTTCTCAAGTTGAGACATTTGTTTTTCCCT
Source organism: Paedocypris carbunculus (assembly GCA_028128575.1). Classification (NCBI taxonomy): domain Eukaryota; kingdom Metazoa; phylum Chordata; class Actinopteri; order Cypriniformes; genus Paedocypris; species Paedocypris carbunculus. The sequence goes on along the minus strand of SOMO01000012.1, from coordinate 1,051,440 downwards.
TTAGTGCTTCGACTTGGAGTCCTACCTGCAGCTGAACTGTGAGCGAGGAACGTGGAGATGTCCTGTCTGCAAGTACGTGACTGACCATCAGGTTTAGCACAAGGAAACTTTGCTTCTTGCGTTTTGACCGTGTCGTTGTTTTTGTCTCCAGTAAAACAGCATTGTTGGAAGGACTGGAGGTGGATCAGTACATGTGGGGAATCCTCAACGCCATCCAAAAGTACATGTCCATTTCTCAGTGTCACATCCAGCACTGTAATAGTTTCTCATAGTGAACCTTTCACTAACTTACTCTTCTGCTCTACTAGCTCCGAGTTTGAAGAAGTCACGATTGACCCTACGTGCAGTTGGAGGCCAGTGCCCATAAAGTCCGACATCCACATAAAGGAGGACCCAGATGGCCCACTGGCCAAGCGCTTTAAAACTATGAGTCCAAGTCAAATGATCATGCCGAATGTGATGGATATGATCGCGCAGCTTGGTCCAGGCCCTTCGCCCTACACCTCCCTCCCCACCCAGCATGGAGGAAACAATGGTGAATATGGGGGCCAAGGTAGAGGTCAGCATCTATATCATGCCCACATGATATAATATGGTTCATTTTTTAAAACATTGAGTTTTCCACTCCAATGTAGAAGAACCTTCATAGAGATTTCTGCCTGACTGCTGTTCTGTTTCTCACATTAGGCAACAGCTACCAAGGCCATGGAAACTTTGACTTCTCCCACGGTAACTCTGCTGGTGGACCTCCCATCAATGACTTCATGCACGGACCCCAGCTCTCACATCCACCAGACATGGCCAACAGCCTCATGGCTCCTGACAAGCCGCTTCCCCACGGCATGCCAGACTCGGTAAATCATCACGTTCAAATGTGTAAATTAATAGGTGGGAGAGCTGTGCAAAAGCTCCTGTTCTTTATTATTATTATTACGCTGTTCCTCTGTGGTTTGGCGTTGAATTGCCGTCTATCTTTTTGAATGTGCTTGTTTACCTCATCTTCCAGCTTAACTTTTTTCAATTTCTCCACTTTTGTCATTTTTGGCAAAATCGACATTTTCATCAATTTTTCACCCATGGAAGTCATCAGTTTGTGTCATCAGCGTTCAACCTAGAGATGCCCCACTTTCTAAACATGTTTTACAGATTTTCTCCAATGGAGCTTTCTTAGTTTAAGTTTGGCTTCCATTTTTTATCCTCTTCTTGAGATTTTTTGGAGCCTTAGACTTAATTTTAATAACGTTTTGGTGTCATCTGTTAAGATCATATTATACATTGAAACGTAGGAAAGTCTGTCCTGTTTCTGGAAACATGCTTAGCGTGGACAGGAAATACAGTTTTAGATTAGCGTAATCAAATTGTCCACATCATTTAGTCAGAAATAGCGTTGAAGTGTGAGTTATCAAGAAATGTAATTCTCACTTTAGATGTTTATAAAAAAACAAAATTATTTATTTCCACCGTTTGTCTACTGTCAAGCTCACTCATCGCTTCTCTCTCCCGTGTCCACAGATGCCCCATCCTGTGAGCGCCGATCAATCCCATGCGTCCATGCAGGCGGGCATGCACGCATCCCCTCACCTCAACAGCCAATCAGCGCAGACGTTGCATCACAGTGGCCCTCCATCCTCCCATCCGCCACGCCAACCCTCAGCCCCACAGCAGCCGGGACAAAACAGTCACCCGCACGCCGACATGACCTTCAACCCCGCCTCTGATGGCCAGTCCAGCGGCCAGGGACCCGTAGACATGCCCGAGCCTTCGCTGGATGTGAGTATTTGACACGCCACTAACACCATCGTGGTCCAAAATGCAAGGCGTCTATTATTGATGCCAGGGTGTAATGGCTGTGTCTTGTTCTCTTCAGCTTCTGCCAGAATTGGCAAACCCGGACGAGCTGCTGTCGTATCTGGACCCTCCTGACCTCCCCAGCAGCAGCAACGATGACCTTCTGTCCCTCTTTGAGAACAACTGACTCCCTTCAGTTGAGGCTCTAATCCCATTGGCTGTCAGTAACCGAGAGGCACCTGAAGACTGACTCTGTACTTTGCAAACAGGAAACAGCCATTCTTTTGCCTCGTCCTTGTGTAAATAGCTCACTCTTTTACAAGAAGCCTTTTCCACTCCTATATGGCAGCCATGTTGGTTGGCACTAAAGTGATATCTTTCAATACTATTGGAAATACACGTGCAGCTATAATCAATTCATTTGAATATGTCACACGGAACTGTGTGTATGTGCTCACTAGGAAAGTATTGTAGCATTTTTAATTCAGATTTTTTTTTTCCTTTTGTGAAAAGAAGACCTGAATAGAAAAAAAAAAAATATATATCTATATATAAATTTCTTCCTGTACCGGCCTGTATGTGTCCGCGATCTCTTGAAGGTTTGTTCTTCCAAGCTCCATCTACCATGGCTTCCCTTCTCCGATGTCTCATGCAGGACGTTGGCTTTGTTTGCGTCGGCGTCTCCCTGGGAGAAAAAAGCACACCAGAACGTGTCGAACTGTGCCTGTGATCCTGCAACGAAACAAAGGGAAGACGGCTCGCTTCTCCATCACCACGGTTTTCGAGCAAACGTACCTGTCCCAAAGACTAGTGGCGGGAGTTTGTGGAAGTTCTATCTCCTTTCCTCATGGAACACGCAGCGTGTTGGGGTCTAGTCCGCACTGCAGCTTTGTGCTGTTCTACACGGATGCTCTAGGGGGCGACGCTGCAACCTTTGCTTCCCCAGATTGAAACGAAAACATTTCGGCTCGACACTTCTGCATTCTACATCTTCCAGTAGACTTTACATCCTCCTGCAAGCGTCCCGTGACTTCTTTACAGTCAGGAAATGGTCACATTTCAGTCTCCTCATCTCATCCTTGCTCTTCTGCCTTCTCTTGCATGAGGCTTTGCTTCCTCTTTGTGTTTCTGCCCAGTGAAGAAACATTCACCATTTGCCCTTTATTTGAGTTTTTTTTTTTTTATTTGAGTCTTTTATCATGAACTATTGTTAAACTGTACAATACAGTACAATGTGTTAATGCACAATGTAGTCATACTCCTGATATTTTTTCTGATGTTTTAATGGTTTGAAGTAATGTACTGATGACGTACATTGGTCATTTGATGTCCACTGATTACCAAAGTTTTAAACCCAAGGTCAAACCTGCTGTCAGACCAGTCCAGGTCACTTTATCTGGATGTCATATTTTAACCCAATCCCATACTGAAAACTAATTTAATTTACACATACAGTTATACACTCAATACACACACACACACACACATACTTGCATTTATATCATAGTGGAGTTTCACTATTGACTTCCATGCAAATTAATACATTCTCTCACCCTGACCCCAACCATCATAATACCCCCCTCCCTTCTTTACTCGAACCCTAAACTTACCATTTCATTAGCGGAAGTCTCCAACATGAAAACCCACATTGAGCTTCAAACAGGCCTTCATAGGTCCCCACCTGAGTATAACATCCTATTAGTCTGGCCCCGCTTTCACCCAAATGCCTCACACACACACACACACACACACACACAGTCATAGGAGTAAAAATTTCAAAACACACTCAAACATTAAAACAATGTAGACACTAAAAACGTGCTTGTTCTAACATAGGTACACTTTGACAAAAATAGTCAAAACAAGCTCTCTCACACACACACACACACAAGTCAGACACTCAAAACACACTTGTTCTCACATAGTTCTCACAAAAATCACACACTCCATGCACACACATACAGATGCAACCGAGCCACACTCTTAAATTTTCTAAATGTCGTTAAATGAGAACAAGCGCTACATAAGAGCAGATCCTGACACTCCGAATCAGATCAGTATGTCACTAACGTCTAACACACTTCCATTGTAATATTCTCAAAGTCTGCATTTTGTCTTTTTTTGTTTTGTCACTGATTGAATCATGTTTCCAGTTTAAATTATTTTGTAATGAACTGCAATACTTGCTTTGGGTTCTTTCTTTGGTTTCGCTGTTCTTGGTGTAGAGTTTGTGTAGAACGATGTTTGTCGTTGGGGCTTCGGCTCATGGTCATGGTCACGTGTACGTCCTCTATCAAAGATGCACTGCCACATACGCGTTTCCACTGTGTAGACACAACTAGGCATCGACGGGACTTTAGGACTGAGCTGTTGAAGTGTAAGGATGTACAGTGATGGAGGAGAGGTGGCGAGAGGGCACATTAGGGATGCATGTACATATGTAAATGATAAATAGAGACACGTTAACAGAAATGTATTCATTTTCCCCAGGGGAATGTGCATTGTGTATTTAGAATTTGTAAAGCTTGCATCCTCCCATCCGAATCGAATTTGGGTAAAATGAATCCGTGTTTGCGTCTGTGGATCCTCTCTGCATTTCTTCACTTTTGTAAAATATTCATCCCGCGTGACAGGAATCCTGGGAGGGAATAAAGAGACACAATTGTTCTTACATTTGTGTAATATTTAGCTTGCGTGTGTCGCTCCATCTCGTGTGTACGTGATCAGGTGCTACGGAAGAAAACACCGCGGGAGAATTTGAAAAGAAGCGGTGGAGCCCAAGCGGTTCCAGAACAACTCTAACCAAAACACAGAGTTTGTACAATTTTGATATGATCGGTAAAATAAAACGGGTTCAATCTGAGGCGATTGGCACCAAACCTTGCGAGTTGTCTTTGCTTGTACATTCTGTTGTACAATCATTTCATATTCTAAACTGCTCAGAAGGAGGGGAAAAAATCTACAAAAAACTAATTGTGATTTTTAGTCTTGCAAAACTGTATGTAGTTAGATGCTGTGACATCCTAATATTTATCTAATAAATATGTATTCAGATGAAACCGCCTTCTGTGTGTTGATGTGTCTTTTGCTGTGCAGGATATTTCTTAATAGCGGCGAGCGGAAGTTTCCCTGAAGTCTGTGCGAGGAAACGCGGCCACAGAGAAACGCAGAACAAAACCATTTTGTGTTTCATTTCCTGTCGGAAATGTACATTATTTAACAGTTTGTCAATGGCAAAGAGAAAGTCAGTTTCCCAAATAAATAAAAAAAAAAAATTATTTTAAATAGATTGAATGATATTAGCTATAAATTGAGATAGTTTGATGTTGAAGAAAGTAAGAGGCTACTAGTGATCAAATAGTACATAAGTAAAATTACTTAATAAAGTACTTACGGTATGTGTGTTAAAGTCAAACTGATAATCAAGTAACGAGTTTTAGTACGTAGTATATATGTCGTGGATTTTAAATTACGCTAACAATACCTTTCTCTATTTAATAAAAAATTACATTTTATTTGATCTTTTTACATTTATTTCATTTTATGTTACGACTCAGTCCCAAACTGTTTGGATTATATTTAATAGATTTTTGGATTAGTCTTAATCTAAGTGCAATAAAGATCTAAATGCAATAACACACTAAAACTACGCTAATGGTTGCATTTATTGTGTTCCATAAAACAATAACTAAACGATTCATCAGCATTAGTGTCACGTAGAACTAAAAACACTTAGCGTGTGAGGGGAGAAAAAACACAGTAACTTGGAAAATGTATGACTTGTTTGGCCACACGGTGTCGCTCTTGATATCATTTTGTCGCTTGTTTATATCCGCTCGTCATGGCCGTAGAAGAACACGTCACGTGCCGCTGGTGGTAGTGGGCTTGTCTGCTCGGTTCTTCACCTTGAATTCATGCGCGTTGTCGCAGGTGTAATTCCGACACTGCCGCGGGAATGTTGCAGATTAAAAATCGATTAAAACATTGCTCGATCGCAGTGGCCGCCAGCAGACTCGTCTCCGGACCGGCCAAAAACCCCGTTGTGTTCCTGGACGTGGCGGCTGACGGTGAATTCATCGGAAGAATCATAATAGAGGCAAGTTGTTTTCTGTGGAGCGATATTCCGGACGACATTATTGTACAATAGAAATGGAAACGGACACTGAACTCTCACCATACACCTGCCACGTAATTTCAGTTCAACTTCAAACAAAAGTGTGCTATGTAGAATGTAATGTAAACAATAATAAATAAAGTAATATTAGTCTATACACACGTTTGACGTTTTTTTCCCCTATATTAATGTAAATACAAACATATTAAATAAACAACTATATTTTGAACATTTTCAAAATATTTTGAACATTTGTCACAATTCCATAATTTGCCTTTATTTTACACTTTCAGCTTCGTGCCGACGTGGTTCCCAAAACTTCCGGTAAGACATGACGAGTCAAGCAAAGAGTGTTAAAAGCCTCCAAACTCCAGAAGGAAGTCATCACATCATGTTCCTTGTCTTCCAGCAAACTTCCTGGCTCTCTGCACGGGCTCGTGTGGATTCGGATACAAGGGTTCAGTGTTTCACAGGATCATCCCTGAGTTCATGTGTCAGGTGACTGATGGTGACGCTCTTGGTGTTCACTCGGCTCCTCGTGCTGATCTGAGCCGCTGCGGTTCTGTTGACAGGGCGGAGACTTCACTCATCACAACGGCACCGGCGGGAAGTCCATTTATGGAAAAACGTTTAAAGATGAGAATTTCAGACTGAAACACACAGGACCAGGTGACTTCACTACACCACACAATATCTGTTGTGTGTGTCTATTCACCTACTGTCAAAGCAAACCACACACTTTGTGTCCCATGTAATTGTAGTAGATCAGTGGTGCCAAATTGTTCATAATATGGGTCCAAAGTGACTTCGCTGTGATTTTTGCAGGCCATATGACTTTATCAGTGTGGCGTCTGCAGTTGTTTTCTGTCAGGGATAATTTCTGGAATGTTCTGGTCATGATTCTCGGAGCAGAATGAAGGTGATGTATCTATAATGCAGGAACATGTCGCAGGATTTGTTATCGTCTTCAGGAGGAGTAGAAATAAAAGAGCGTGCCGTGTGTAACACATTCACAAGCCAGAAATGGCCCGTGGGCCGCAGGTTGGGGATCACTGATGTAGAAATATGGATAAAATGTTCTTTTTTTTACCATACCTAAATTATTATTAATATTTTATTAATTTAATCTCTTTCTTACTGTCTCTCTCTTTCTCTTTTTCTTTTTCTCTGTCTGTTTCTCTTTTCTCCACCTTTAATCTTCTTCACTCTTTCTCTGCATGTTTCTTTCCCTCTGTCTTACATTTATTCTTTATTGTTTGTCTTTATTTCTCCCCTTTTTTATTGCATCTCACTGTTTGTCTCTTCTCCACTCGCTCGCTTTCTTTTTGGCAACCTCTTTTTTTTTTCTCTCCCCCTCTCTCTCTTCTTTGAATCTCACATTTTATCTTAATCTTTTTTTCTGTTTTTCTCTCTCTTTTTTTTGTCTCCCTCTTTCTCTCCCCGTCTCTCTGTTCTGTCTCTCTCTCACCCCGTCTCGCTGTCTTATTCCTTTGGTCTCTCTATAATTATAGGTGTACTATCTATGGCAAACTCTGGACCAAACACAAACGGATCCCAGTTTTTCATCAGCACAAAGCAAACGGAATGGTACGGTGTGTTTGATGATTAACTTCCCGAGGGTTCCTGGACCTGATGTTCCTGTTCTCCTTCAGGCTGGATGGCAAGCATGTGGTGTTTGGGCAAGTGAAAGAGGGCATGGAGACGCTGTCCGTCATGGAGTCTTACGGCCTGCATGATGGAGGAACGCTGAAGAAGATTGTCATCACTGACTGTGGAGAGCTCACAAACACTGGAGATGCGTAAATCACCCGTTCTACTATTTCGATAAGTCTAAACATTTGATTGCATCTCTCGTTGCATTCTTTGTGTCGAACGCTTACCGTGTAAGCATTTGTTCAGTGTGTGTAGTGATGTCTTCTTTAACACTACAATGCAATAATTATAAAGGTTTTTACTCTCTAAACAACAAGAAATCAAATTGTCTTCCTCCTTAGTACTTTAGAAATCAGGATTGACCAAGTAAGTGAACGTAGGAAAATGGCGGGGACATATGGAATTTCTTCCAGGAAGTTTGTGTCCTGTGCCCATTTTTTAATGACTGAAGGCTGTTTTCCAGATGAGGGCCGTGCACGACTGCAGCGGTATGTCATGCTGAATACATCTTAAGCCATTCCAAACACTTCTTTTTTTTCTTCCTTTTCTCGTATAGATTCTATACAACATTCCCTGTCCCTTAAAAAGAAAACGGCATTGTTTTTGCCCTCGTTTCTCTCAGAAGAGTTTCCTTAATACTAAACACGGTTATGTGATACTTGCAGGAACGGTTTAAACTTATGTAGGGAAAGAAGTATAGAAGACGTATATTTCATTCCAGCTTCAAGCACTTGACATCCACACACGCTGAAATGAAAAGGCAGCGATTAGTTCTAGATGGCGTGTAGGTGCAGCTTCTAACCGCTAATGCCTTGTGCGAGCAAATGATGAACCTTTGTGGAAAACACGTTGCGTTCACGTAAATGAAACCATATGGGCTCTCGACTCCAAACGGCTTTGTTTGATTTGTCAGATCGTTGCTATGGAAACGCATAGTCGCTTGAGCTACATTGTTACATCAAACTCGACAGAACTCGGTCCTCCACCCTTTTGTAAAGTTTAAGGGATTTGGAATGTGTAGGGCAATTACTTAAAGCTGGTTCTAATAGTAAAGCCGGCCGCGTTGCCAGATCATTACGTTTGCGTCCAACGCTCCTATGTTTACAACTATTCTGAAAACACAGAAGAAAAGTGTTCTCCGATTCGACCGGTTTGTCTCATATACAGCGTCCCCAGAGGCTTTAGATTGGAGCTGCGCAAGAATCAATCCCACGAGCCACTTCTAAGTGCTTAATCAGTCCGTAACTTGCATGACATTTAAAACGGACTGAATTTCCCAACACCCTGAGACGGAGCCAAAAGCCCCGGCTCGCAATTCCCCTGAACTGGAAAACAAATACTTGCTGTGAACACACAGCGATGAAAAGAAAACCTCAGGCATTGTTTATTTACAGTAAATGTTTTATTCCAACAAACGTCTTTAGATTTCTTGAACAAATAAGGCACATATCGGAATGCCGTTTCATGGACGGCGAGTAACAAATATTCCTCCTGTCTGGCGCTCTGCCACAATCCTAACAGTCTTTGTTACTCTGTCCAATCCAAGGTGAAAACGATACAAACAACGAAAAACGTTAAATCCGTACATTCAGAAAATGCATTAATAGTACAGGAACGAGCAAACAGGCATTTATTACTAACAGAGTGTATTCTACCGAAGGTACATGAGCGTAAAAGTATTAGCGTTCAATAGGACTACATTGCACATAAAAATCTTAAATCGTTAAAACATGCACATGCAAACTTCAGTCGCGCACACTTCGATTTCCCAGTTTTACATTTGAACAAGAGCAAGATTATTCCTGGATTTGTCAGTAACTGCAGCTCACAGTTTCATTCAGCGTGAACATGTGGACGCGTCCGTACGTGATTCAGTGTTATAGTCAAATAAATGGTTAGTACTTTCTCCGTTGTTTTGCGTAAATCGAACAGCTTAGTAAATACAGTGTGAGTCCGTTATAATGCTCAAAGGAGCCGTTCCTAATGTTAAAACCGTGTTAATTGCCTATAAATGAAGAAATTATAATTCTAAATGAAGACATTCATGCTGTATAACACACATATTGACACGTCCCCAAAACATGGCTTGTAAGGGCATAATTATGTACCAACTTTTGAATAATATTCTATGTAGTCATCAATATTTCCTTTGTAGAGTAGATTCGTTGCATATTTTATACAAAACAAACGAATTGTTAAAAAAAGAAAAACATCTTTCCATAAATATTTCTGCAAGATAAAACCAAGAAATATTGGAAAACAATCTCACGAAACGATTCTCCCGCTCCTTCTTTTGCGTCTTAGCAATTTGCCCTTTTTCACATACACAGTTTTTACATATTGCATTACGTCTTTTAAAAAGCTAAATTGTAGATACCAATCGAATATATACACAGCACATAAAAGGGAAAAATTCTCGGCTTTCAAATTGCTTGAAAATTGATAATTCTCCATGATCTATATGGTTTCCAAAATACACATCTTTAATAGAAAAGTCGTTTTGTGCGAGCGCTATAAAAGTCAAGTATAGGTACTCCGAGACAAAGACATCGGCGCAAAAGCATCTTTTTAAAAGCATGTACAAAGAACGTCACATCGGAAAACGCCACGTGGCGGAAGGGGAGATTGCATCAAATCATTTCCATAGGGATCTTTCTCAGATTCCCGGGGCGTTTTTTTTTCTTTTTTTTGCAAAGAAATCGTGGTAAAGTCATAGTGCAACGCAACCAATTTACAACGAGTAAAGCCACTGGCCTAAGCCTTTTTTTTTTATCTAGAAGTGCATCAGGTCGCTCACAACCTTCAGAATTAACGTCATTGATCCCAAAGTTGCAGGGAAACCGTTGCATTTCCATGAGCAGGGACGCACAAATAATCCACAGTAATTGTTCGTTCCTCTGCTTTCACTATTATTATTGTGTTTATCAAGAAGCCAGTCCAGGCCACACAAGGCCTGAAGTAAACCTAGGCTCTGAAGAACCACTACAGCACAGTCACCAGAATCTGCTAAAGCCAGCGATGTACAAAAAGTCCCCAAAACATGTTCCTACAATGGTCTAGTGAGCAACTTTCAGCCTCCATTTCTAGTCAACGTATCTTTGCTGTGAAGGAAAAGGCTGAAGGTTTCAGACATTGAATCAGCTCGTTTCTTCTACAAGACGCCACCTAGTTCCAATGTGTGTCCTTCACACAAGCTCATTCTCAAGATAAGTGTATTCCAACGTAAACAGTTATACATCATATTTAACACGTCGATGCTTTTAAATTCCATATGTACATCTAGGATTACCAACGCATTAGCGTCGACTCTTCACATACCGGTCCACCCAGAAACATAAAGCTACATTTATCATTCAATGATAGTAAAGCGGTGATACCTTCATCCAATATCACCATTAATCCTCGGCGGGAACTCAACTTGCTTCCATCCGCGTTAACCTGCCTCTACGTTCTCCAAACCCTCGCATCACCTGACCAACTGCAGTCAGATCACATCTCCACTCATTCAAGGTCGTCCTCACTTCCTCCATCGTCTCCCTTTACATAGCCATCGCCCAATCAAAGTCTCCGAAATCACAGTTTTAGCAAGTCATCTAAATTGCTATTTAAGAATGTGTTTTGTAGTTCTAATGCTGTACGGATGAACTCAAGGATGGTTGGTGAATCTCATCTCGTGTGTTTAAGCCGAGGAACAATTCTCAACAAAAGCAAGTGTGTGTATAAGGCATGTTGAGTGAAAAGTCTCACTCCAGTACCGATCTTTATCTTTAGTTCTTGCATTTCTAAGGCAGACATGATCACACTCTCGCCAACTCAAGCCAATCAGAAGCGACTGATGCTCGGCACAATAGTTTGCAACTACTGGATCACATTTAGCCGACTTGATGACCAGACATAATAAATGCGTAAGAAGGACAGAAAACATGTGAGGGTGTTGGTAAACTCTATCCCACAGTAGTTCCTAAAGGCAAGAAAGGTGGAGGTGTAATCCGCACAGACGCCGCTGAAACGATCCCAGTTTTAGTTCTTTCCATTGCACTAAGATACGATAAACAGACATAAATAAATATGTGACACAAAAGCTAGGGATGGAAAGTCCATTATCCCTCTGTTAATTCACAGTTAACGTGATGTGCTATTGACCCAAAACCTCTGTAAAGGCTCACCGGCATATCTTCACTTCACTTGACATGGAGAATGAAGGGAGAGTCTGTAAACACGCAATCGGGGGGACGCAGAGGTGAGGTAATCCAGTGCGTCCCACACGGATAGAAATACTGTCGGGCCAAACCGCTTGACCGCTATACACGTTAGCAACAACACCGCATGCTGCTGATACACATGGTGGTAGAATTCGTGATATTTACATAAATCATTTGGCACTTGTCATGTTCTTTTGGAGCGCTTGGTAGTTGAAGCGATGGTGGAGGGAGGAAGAAGCTCCTTATTGCACACGGCGGCAGTAGTAGCCCAGGACTTTGCATTTCTCACACAGATGCTGTGGATGCTCCTTGCTCTGGTCGGAAACATCCAGGCCGTCGGGTTTCTCTAAAGGACGCTGCCAGGAGCAAAGCACGTTAGTTAGATCTCCGTTTAGTTTGTTACGTCTTCACCGATTGTTGTTGTTTTTAAGCATCTGTAGTAAACGCCATCAAAATTCAATAGTGCTAATCAGTGTGCCATTCTGTCACCTCGATTTTATTACACTTTACTTTTTGTGAGCTTCTACAATTGTTGTTCGTAATCTCTTGGTGATTATTATAATCCTACATTCAAAATCCAATAATGAAATTCAATGTGCAATTCTGTCATCTGTGACGCTTATTGTTAATAGTCTCTTGGGATTATTAATAATCCTGTAATCAAAGTCCAGTACTATTAATAATCACTTGGAATCTTTATTATAGTAGTTAAAGACCAATTTTTTCCCCCATTATTATTACATTTTACCATTTTCTAGTTTCTTTATATAATGTTAATTTTTATTTATTTATTTTAGACTCACAAATGGTCCATAAGTAGCAAGAACATACATTAAGAGAATACACAGACAATAATCTGGCAGTTTGTAATAATCTCTTGTTATTATTATTAATCTTACCATCAAAGTCTAATAATGTAGTTCAGGGGGAAACTTTGTCACGTCTGTTTTATTTATTACTATTTACTACTTGTGAGTTTCTTTAAATATTGTGAATAATCACTTGGAATTTTTAATATAGGAAGGGTTAAAATCAAATAATGCCAAGTGCAAATCTTGTCAATCCTTTCCAATTTTTTTTTATTTATTTTTATATTTTACAACCTGTTAGTCTTTGTTTTAATGACATGTTAATAATCTCATGGGATTCATGATTATTTTAACTTCAAAATATAAATGCAGTTGTGGTCCGACAATAGGTAACATTAGCCAACAGTTGCAGGTTCAAATCCCGGTCTGGTGGGTCCTTCAGCAATGCACTGACCTCCACATGCCCCCCAGGCCCTAAAGGCTGCCCACTGCTCTGTTATTTCAAATTAATTTTAGTCTGCTCTAAACTTATTGGTTTCTGGATTTCTCTGCTGTGTGCAAACCAGCCATCATGGTGGGAAGACTCTGGAGTGAATCTTTGCTTTGGATGACAAGCAAAAGACACTGAGAACATGTGCAGGCCAAATCTTGTTGGATGATGATCACAAATGATACTCATGCAATTATTTGTTTTCTCACTCATCGCTTTCGGAATATCGCTTTACAATCTTGTTATTCTTTCCTGTATGTCTCAGTTGTGCTCGGTGAGTTACGGAAAGCCCGGTTACAATGGGCCATCGGGAGGGGACAACGGTATTTGAAATGATAATAAGAGGAAATGTTTTAATGCCTCGTGAATTCACATTTTGGGAACACAAACCTGATACTCGTAATAACCAAGAGGAGTTACCAAGAAATAAAAGAGATCATTTATATTAAACCACTGTTCTGTGTCGGCCATCATCCTGTAAATATGTCAGCCTCACTACCTATTAAATATTAGAATTTAAATAAAAGCGACTTTCATAATAAAGGTTTGTCAGGAAAGTGGCACTAGTGAAACGTTTTCATTTAATCCGCTGTTAAAATTTATAATGGAGATATATAATATGTACTATAAACTGCCTGGATGTTTTGAAAGAGTGACTTTCATTGTCATGTAAAAAATATAAAAAAAATAAAATAAAAAAAAAAGCTTTTCATATGGTTGCTAGAGGGAAAATGTCCAGCTGCAAATCTTTCTTAATACAGATACTTTCTCCAGCGAGCTCCGCATTGCGTAAACTTAGTGCAGGAAGTAAAAAAATAAATTTTCCTTGCCAGAAGGGAATTACCCATAATACTATTCTGTGTGTCTTCTAAAATACTGTCCTTGGCAAAATAGCTGCAAATGTATTTGGATGCAAACATACTTTAAAATCTCTGTAATAACTTAAAACCACGGTTGTCTACTTATTAGGCCAATGGGATTTTTGTAAGTATTTAGTAAGTCAGTCATGGCCATAGCTAGAATTTGGCCGGCTACGGTGTTCTGGCCACACTGCAAATTGGCAGACCAGTTCGCAAACTGCACTTCGGGCTTTGGCCATAACATGCATTGCTGTGTGACATTTATATAGCTCGCATCATGGAATTGAAGTTTTCTTTGTGTGTTTGAGGTAAATTAGCTTTCTTTGGTGGGGGGCATCAAGGGGACATGCTGGGTCCATTTAAAATGTTCATATTGGGAGATTTTACAATCCACACTATGACACATGTCTACCTCTGTTGACAGAGCAGAAGTACAAATAGGTTGTTCGGGTCAATATGAAATGATAAGAGCTGTTTACCTGTTTATGAGGATAAACATTAATATGGCATTTGATGCATTCCTGCCCCATGTTGGCCCAGGAGTTTCCACTCATCCACTTTCTCTTGCATTTGGGACACTTATATTCACCGAAGCATCTCTTCTTGCCTTGGTATGGAGTCAACCCCTCGCCTTTGGGTCTGGCCTAAGATGAAAAAAGCAAATGAAGTGATTAACTCCCAAATCCCACACAAGAAGACAGTGAAATTAGTCAAACTAGTCAAGACTTCAGAGAAGAAAAACCAAATACAAAATGACAAAAGCAGTATACAAATGGTATAATCATCATGAGGGCAAATAACCGCCTAAAAATTATTCATGGGCAAATGCATTCAAGCCAAAGGAAAAAAAATCGATCAGAGGCTGTTTTTCACGAGTAACATGAGACTCTCATAAAGGAGAAAGTATTCTCACAAGGACTTCATTATGGGCGAAGTTTCAACAGTGAGTCAATGCTGACATCAGTATCTAGGTCTCTACAAAAGCAAGTTGCGGTTTATGCCTTGAGCATCGTCTTTGTCCAGTTTTATTTGAAACATTTACAATTAAGATTCTAAACTCAAACCAGCCAATTGCTGTCGCAAGCAATTCTGGGAAAAGAGGAAAATAATAGATCAACCAGATGAAATGTTGGTGCTAATTTCAAAAGCTTCACAATTCAAAGCAGAGAAACAGTATGCGTGGTATTCAAGAACAAAACCACCACAAATACTCAAGACGTCAGTGTGGAGAACTAAATAGAGAATCATCGTCTTCATCAACAAAAGATCAACCTTCTGCTTCTCGTTTTCTACTGTCAAAGACACTATTTTGAGTTCACTCCTGAATGCAAATCCATGAATTTACTATCCCGGTGTTTGCTTCCACACCTTCAGGTAAAAGGTAAAAACAAACGGCCATATTTGACTTTACCACAGTCATTTGGTGACATTAGGTTTACTTGTAAGAACGTGTTGAGTTTGGGTTAGGAAAGGTGATTTTATTCATTAGCATCTGTTTCCATCCACGAGCAACTGGCACAGCGTGGAAAAGTCTCTCCTCCCCAAACTATCGTCAACAACACAGCAGCTGGAAAGCAGGAGAGCTACGGCTGTTGTTTAGATGCTGCATCATCTCAACGATGGGTGCCAAGTCGAGGCTATAGTAACTTTGGGGGTGTGGTGTTGGTTGAAATACAACATACAAGTGATAACAAGATGTCTAAGGGTAACAAGATGTGCAATTTGTGTTTTGAATCTAGAAGTGGACGGAGAGAAAGTTCTTCCTAACCGCCTCCATCAGGAACGTGATAGACTAATGGTGTGGACGGTAACAACAGTTCTAAATAACTCTTCATTCAAGCTTGTGTTTCAGACATGTTTACACAGTTCTACCCAGTGCAATGCTCTAGAAGTAATAGGTTCATTTGAACCCAGCTCGGGCTTAATGGACACAGCGGGGTTTGTGTAGATCAGTCTGGCTGTTTGTTCAATAAAAACAGAGCGAAAAGACAGGAAGACATTCGATAACAACGAGTTTGAACAGACAGTTTGATATAAACTCAGGTCTCTGTTTACTTCTGAGACAGAATGCATCGACTTTATTGAGAGAGAGAGAGAGAGA
>SOMO01000012.1:960671-973095 GCA_028128575.1 Paedocypris carbunculus | reverse complement strand
CAAGACTTCTGATTCCATACTTTTAGGTTTCAGAAGTATCTTTAATGGATAAGAATGTTATTGGCATCTTGTTGCTTTTTAGAGGTGCTCAACACATAAATTAACCAATCTTAACTATACATAAACATGATTGGCTGCAACTGTTTGGGATCACAGGATACACAATTTAAGTAGAAATATTGTTAAATTGTTAACTTTTAATTTTTTAACTCAAGTTTTATATATGTCATACATATTTCATATATATATTTCAATTCCCATACAATTTTGTCTGTGATGGATCAAACATATTAATGCAGATAGAAAATACATACATAATGTAAAGGATCATTGAACAGTTGGATTGTGCAGCTTTCAGTTAAATAAATGATCATTTCCATCCGTACGCACTATTTTTTACATGAGCTCTGTCCTTCTATAAACATGTGCTGTGACTGTACAGAAAGAGGTATTCATGAGTCAATGTAATTAATATTAATGCCCATCCTCACTTACTATTTTTGGAGTTCATGTCCAGCAATAAATTCTGACCACTTAAAAATGACAATACAGCCATTTTAACCATTCATCCTGCAATAACAACAAGACTCATTCAAACACACAAAAAAGATTTGTTCAAAGCCAGATCTTTATCTAACAAACGTTTATTGTGCTTCTTATTACTGTGTACTGGAGCATGTTCTAAGTCTGTGATCCTACCCGAACACGTTTGCGTAAAAAGTTTATTATGTGTTAATGGGATTCAAGTCCTTGCACTGAAAGACAGAAAAGCAGGCCCAAATTTCAAAGCCAGAGCTGCGACTAACATTTTTCAGAAGTACTTGACCATTAAAATTAGCCTGAATAGAAATGCACTGGAGGTAAATGGAACCTAAAGATCTGTGCACAACAAAAAAAAGCCGAGGGGTGAAGAAACGGCGAGAGAGGAGGAAGAAGAGAAAGCTTATTTTACATTCAACCAAGGCGCCCCGAAACGCACATCCAGCCTTTCGCCACAATGGATGCTTTTGTGCTGTGAGTCAGGGGTTAACCGAGTTCTGTTAGCATCCGGAGACGACCCCTCTCCATGCAGTGGAGTGCACTTGCTGGATTTCAATCCCATGTTCTTTATTTAGGCCTAACAAGCAGGGCGCTTTTTGTATTTGGCAGGCCAACACCAACAGACCTGTTAACAAAGCCTCGCCAGCCAGACAGACACGTTTTCTAAACCTATAGAAAGCAATAGCGATCTGTAATTTAGCTTTATTTCAAAAGACAGATTATATTGGAAGACAAATTCAAGCAAGAACTTGCCAAGCAAGCAAACGCACAGCAACAACGTTCTTCAGTAGAAAACTTTTGAGTTTAAGGAGCCATTTTCAGATTATTTAACCTCTGTCAACATTGTGTAAATATTGTGCATGTATTGCGCAACTGTGCATCAAAATGTTTTATGCCGGTGCTCTTTTTTTTCTTTTTTAAAGTAAAGGGCTTTGTTAGCATCGTCTGCTTGCCAACTGGCACTATAATCCTTTCAGGACATGGGAACATGACAAGATTTTCAAGTTGTTTCTAAAGCTGAAAAGAACTGAGTCACCATGGAAGGACCAGCTCTCTTCAGACGGTGTAGCTGGTGAATACATGAATTGTCTGAGGTGCTAGACGCTGAAAGAGCTCATTTTTCTAAGAAGAATTAAACTGCACATTTAATAAAGTATCCTAAGCAACCTATATCTAATCACAAGTGTCTTAAAGTGAAAGTAAAGTGAGTGAGTTTGTCAATCTGGCCACTAGGGGCAGTATCAAAATTGTGCTTTGCATTTAACTATACAGTGAAGTTACACACACTCAAATCCGGAGCAGTGGGCAGCTTTGAGCTGTGTCACCCGGATGTGGGGGTCAGTGTCTGGTCGACCTTCAACCTCTTGGGCACAAGTCCAATTTTCACTGGACCACACCCTTTTCTGCCACTCCCCTTTATGGGGAGTAAAACCCAAAACCTCTAGTTTTGTCAACTTAAATCTGACCAAGCCGTAATAAAACCCTTTGTACGTTTGTAATCAGCAACATTCGTGCAAACTTACAGAAACTCTTCAACGTGTCGTTTCGTTCGGAATGCTGTAGCATTCCTCGGAGGTGTCCGAGCTAGTCCGGCTAAGTGTGCGGTGAAGTTTCCTCATGGTGCTGTTTGTGTAGCCTGTGGTGGGTTTATGACCTATGCACCGGAAAGGTTACCCAGCCCGGTCCATGTGGCCGTGTAATGACGGGGTAAACTGAGAAAGTTCACTTATTTATGACTCCCTCCCTTTTCCCAATGATAGCCACATCAAAGAGCACCTGCAGGGAGGCAAATTGGTGTTAAGTGGAGGACCTCCTGTGGACGCCTGCCCTCTTCATCATGATAAGAACATGGAGAAATCTGGAGAGGATTTTATGGAGGCCTGCCACACAGGAGCAGGGAAGTCTCAGCTCATGCCAGAACACTGATTCACCTCAATCTGCCCTCAAGTCCAGCACACACAGCTGGACGCCCACAGAACCAGAGCTCACATTTATGGTAAACTTTTAATGAGGAGAATTAGACAATTCCTTCCTCTGTATGTTTAATGCATTCAATCAACCGATCCGGTTAGAAGATAAGCTCCAGTGTTTTGTATTTTTAGAATGTAAGTCGACCATAAAATTGAACTTATATCAAATTAACTTTGATCAAAGGAAATGAGTTGGTTTAATGCTACAGATGGATATATGTGTGCGATCAAACAAACATGTGTGCGTATGCTCATCAGAGTACAATAAGCATTTTTTTCAAGTACTTAGGCCACCGTTTTCAGGAAAGCTTAGTTTAATAAAATAAACTGAAAGTAATGAAAATGTTTAATTATAACATTTTATTACATTTTATGTTAAATGAACTTTTTCAGTGAAACATCTTTGGCACATTTATAATATCATGCAAGGATTGATACAGTATTTGTTTTCCTATTCATAGTTGTCATGTTTAAAGGAACAGTGTAGGACTATAACTTAATGCTAAAAATAAAAAAGACCAAATTCTTGATACAACTAGAAACTAACTTCATGGTAAATACACTATAAATTAAGTAAAATTCTTATAATTAAAATATTTTATACATACTACATCTATTTATACATTCAATTCATTTTCGAGGTCATTCAACAGTCACCCAGGTGCTGTGTGTGTGTGTATGTGTGTGCGTGTGTGTGTGTGTGTGTGTGTGTGTGTGTGTGTGTTTACACTTCACTGTTCAGATGGATTAATAAAACGATCGTGAATAACTTTCCTTAATTAATAAAAAAATGTAATTGTCTCTGAAAGAGGACTTTTCAAATGCTGTATGTTCGAACGACTGTATGTCATGGAAGTCAATGCTGAAATGGCAAATTAAACCTAACTGGGTGACTTTCTGATAAAATGAAAAATAACACAAGTGTCTGAAACCTGAGCACATTCACATCATCTAGATTATGTTGCTACTCTTGAGACTGAGAATATATGTTGGGTGGCTGATAGCCTCTCTCCAAGCCACCCAGAATAAAAAAAAATCCTCAAAGAAGAAACAAAACGACTGGAGTTAATTGAGAACAGAGCGCGGCAAGAGCGGCTAATCCAACACAGCTCTGGCAACAACCTTCACTCGGTTAAGGCCAAAACATCCCTCTCTCCCTTCGTTCTCTGAC
This sequence comes from Paedocypris carbunculus, assembly GCA_028128575.1. Lineage (NCBI taxonomy): Eukaryota > Metazoa > Chordata > Actinopteri > Cypriniformes > Paedocypris > Paedocypris carbunculus. Next base: position 969,414 of record SOMO01000012.1, on the reverse strand, counting down.
TCAGCCTGAGTTCATCTCATCACACAGCGACTGAGGCATCTGCGACAAAGAGCAACTAGAGGAAACTGCAAATCAACGATCACAAAAACAGCAGCCTTATGCACCATACCCACCAGAAACCTGTGGTGAAAAGTACTTGAGTAAATAGACTTTGATACTATACTTGAGTATTTTTGGCTACTTTGTACTTGTACTGAGTATCAAAAATATCAGCAACCTTTACTCTCAACTTGACGACATTTGTGATTGAGTATCTGTACTCTTTACTCCACTATTTGAATGGACAATTAACGTTTATCGTTACATTTCAATAGTGTGTGACAAGTTGGCATCCTTCAATGGTATCGCCATCTGCAGGGTGCTGAAGGTACTGGATGCTATTTTTGTTCTGACATTTTGTTCTTATTTTTATTTATTTTGTTCTGCCATTTTAGAACATTGAGGTGTTAAATGTTATTTATATATTGGGAAATAAAGCCCCAAAAATTAAGAGCTTCTTTTTTTCCGCATTCAAATTTTATTTGTCACAAACATACATATTTTTCACATTTCTTTGTGTTTTAAATTCAGGACAAGCAAAATACTTAAGATTTATAATACTTAAAATACTTTATTTACTTTTATTTGAATATTTTTACTTGAAATTGAATACTTTACAACTCAAGTTTTCTTAGAATTGGTGACAACTTGTAATGGAGTAATGTTTACAGTAAGGTTTCCGCACTTTTACTCAAGTATGGTTTTCAGGTACTCTACACCGCTGCCAGAAACCAGCAGCTTCTGTATGAGGCACCTGCGTCCTCCAGAACCCTGAACAGAGAGAAATTTAATCTAAATATCCCTCACCAAAAGTCCATAATGTCACTTGGCACAACCACAGTCCTTAACAAATATGGCCATTACGGTGCAAAGGGTCAAGCAAAAGAAAAATGACAGAACCTAGTATAATTCCACATCTGCTCTGTTTCAGAATGTTCAGCCCAGAAGTTCACCCCAGCAAATTAACGCGTGCACTGTGACTCTTTAGTGCGACTTTGTTTGCATTGCAAAAAGCCAAAGCATTTGTGTTCCTCAGCAAGTCATTTTCACTACTAATGTTTCCTCTTTGAATGATGTTTGTGGGCAAATTCGCCGCTGAGGTCATACACCGAAAACACAGCGACAGTTCGGCAACATCTGAAATCCCCCTTAGATGCACCTACTGCATTTTATTCTTTGAAATCAAGACGAAAAGTTGTAAAGTGCGAGCAGATGTAGATTTATGGTGCAGACGGGGCCTGTAAATAAAGTTAAAGTGTCAGCTTGAGCAAAAAAAGTGTGATGGACAGGAGCAAGTCTTTGGTGATGACCACTGCATGAGCCCTGGTGACTTTTACCTCTTCACTTCCACCGACTGTGCGCTTACACATGCTGATCCCATTCGCTGAGTAAACAAGGACTCTATGTGGCATTAGTCACGGGGCTTTTCAAACAGATGACGGGATTCATTAAAGCTCCGACTTCCAAGGCTTCTGGAATGACACCTCTGCTTTTTTATTATTTTTTAACTTATTTAAATGGCCGTTTTAATCATCTGTATCAACATCGGCTGACAGCTTTGTACTTTATGGCACTACTTTGTATCGGAAAAGTACCTTTGAACTGACACGCAAGATGGCAACTATCAATTATCTTCATTTAACCCAACTTTATCAGTGTCCAAAGTAAATTTCATGTGAAGCTTTTCACGAATAAACATTCTGGAGAACAATGAGGGACGGTTAATTATTAGAAAAAAATTTCTAGTGTAAAAACACTATAATAAAGAGTTATTACCACTAAAAATAAAGTATAAAAGTGAAAGAAGCTACTTTAAAGTGAGCAGTGCCTCAACCACTTTGCAATCTTTAAGAAAGCAACCAGCCAATAAAGACATTTTTGCCATTTTCGAACTCTTTGTGACTCAGGGATCCATGAAGCAAGACACTTAAGAGCCAGTCCCAGTGCTGGGCTGCACTTCTGCATGTCAGGGTCACACTTCACCCACCCTCGCTTCACTGCCTCTGTAGTGCCACAGCCTCAATCAAACAGTCAGCAGCTTTTAAGAACTCACAGACTGATCCGTGATCCTGAAACATCTTTACAAGAAGCTGAAGTGACCTGCGTTCAAACAAATAAAAGAGCCGTTTAGTCGTAAGCATTTTTCCCTGCTCTTAGAAGCTAATAGAGGACAAGGCGCTTTCCTGTTCACTTCTGCCTGGGGCAGATTCTCGGCTTTGTGGTTTTAGGTTTCAGTGACAAAATAAACTTGTTTTTTTTTTTTTTTTTTTAATGTGTTGTGTAATGACACATTTTTGCCTCACAAATGGGTTTTAATGATTAAATTCTTTGGGACTCCATATAGAGTATGTCATACTATATATTGTAAAGAAGCAATTGTAAGCTCTGAAGATCAGTAATACTATGTTTTGCTTCAAACTTCACTGCTCAAGGGTTTCACAAGAAGATTCAATTAAAACTCTAAAGGTTTTTAAAACGGCTTTACCAGAGCTTGAAAATCGTTACTGTAACAAAGCAGTTCTTATTGACCATACAAGTGAATTTTAGTCACCAAACTTGCAAGCAAAGAATTGATTCTGTGGTTTGTGCTCTTGTAAGAATAAAATATTAAAACTTTTTTATTATTCATGTATACAAATTATCCATTGTAATTATTACACAGTCAGGCAATTTTGCTGCAAGTGAATCCATTGTTTTCTTCAAAAAAGAGTAAAGTAAATTGAATTTTTTGAGATTTTCTTTTAATGCATCTGTTATTTAATTAATAACAGCATAACAATATTAGCATGTACCTTATCGTTAGTTTGTTGCAGTCTCAATACAAAGTATTGTTATGCTTCAACTCATGACATTACTGAAAATCCTAAACGTAAACAATTCAAATCATGATTTAACCCTCTGCTCTGAAATAAGGCCTAATTTATTTGTGCTTGAAATCATTAAGATGCGTGTCATTTCCTTGGAAACAGCCCAAAAGAGTTCTTTAATTTGTTTCCAGACCATTCTGCTCAAGCCCTGAACTCAACCCTGCACATTCCAAACTTAGATTTAGAGGAAATTAAAAATCTGCTCTGGTATAACGGGACTCTTTGGTTCACACCGCAGCGTTCAGCCAATCAGAATCCGCTCTGCATGCAGGACCTCTGGGTTTGGCCTTGCTGATTGATGTGTGCAAAAGATCCTTCTGCCCTGATCTTCTCTCACACCCCACTGAGCATCTATAACCTGCTGACTACCGCTGTCATCAAGCTGACGAAAGCCAGCTTGTAAATGTGGGCTGTTTTGTGGTTACAAAAACTTATCTACCATGTTCAGCCTGATCAAATAAACTCACTTCCAAACATCCCAGTCATAAACGTTTTGCTTGATTCGGTGCGGAGAAAGCAGAAACAAAATGCCAAAGTATTTGTTTGAGCCAAGCATTTTTCAATAATGTCCTTTAGTAGGACCTTAAAACATCTCAATCTGTGCAAATGTTGTGGAAGGTTCTTGAAGGTGCTGAACCATGCTGCTACTCCAACAGGTTTTGCCAGGAATTTGAATTCTTCTCCAGTCCTGCCAAGCACTTATGAAACAAAAGAGAAGGAAAGATAGAATAGCAGGTTGAGGTTCTTGGGAGCAGAAAGGAAAAGTGGGAATGGGGTAAAAGTAACACATTGTCACTTTTTTAAAGATTAGCAGATTTTATGTGTGTGTATGTTTATGTGGGCATTTAGCTCAAAGTAGTGCCCATAATACTAAGTTTGTCAACTTTTTTTGGTGTTTTTGCTGTGTGTGTATGTGTGTGTGTGTGTGTGTGTGTGTGTGTTTGTGTGTGTGTGTTCAGGCATGGTCAAAATGGGGACCCATTAGGGTAGGTTTTATACTAAAGTGGGAACCTATGTGCTCTTGTGGGGACCTTTTACTGTGCCACACAACTTTATTACAATAAAGCAGGTGTGTGTGTGTGTGTGTGTGTGTGTGTGTGTGTGTGTGTGTGTGTGTGTGTGTGTGTATGCCCGTGTGTGCGTGAATGGTGAAAAAAAAATCTATTAATCAAAAATCTCTAAACCACACAGATAGATTTACAATAAAGCAATTGGATTCCAATGAGGTTTTTTAGACATAACAAAAATCTAAATCTCCATTGAACACTGATGCCGAGAACTAGCGGCGTTCTGCATTGTCACATCAAGCAAAGAATTGATGCTTTCTATGCATCGCTAGGTCTTGCATGGTTCTGCTCCATCTGTTGATTAGCCCAATTGGTGGTCAAAGCAGGAAAAACTTTGTGACACAACAGAGGAGGCAAAGGAACCCTCACAAAGGCACAGCCGGCCGGTCCCTTGCCACTTCAGGCCCTCAATGAGAGTGCAGAAGTGTCCCCACTGTGCGTGATACCTCAATGGCTCCCTCACCCCAGGATGAGTCCTAATCTGGAACTCCAGAGTCTGGCTCTCATAATGTGACCAGCCATACGTGTTCTCTCGGGTCACGTCGCTGCTGTTCCACAGGCTTCATGGAGAACTGAAAACAACATCTAAACCAATTTTGATTTACCCAATCAGGAAAAACCAAGCCTAACCAAATAATGATTCTGAAGTGCTTAATCTGATCCACAAAAGAAGTGTGAGGATGTTAAGCCACTTTGATGTGTTTGATGAGGCAGTGGAGTCTGACTGTGTCCCAATGTATTGTGTTAAAGATTTATGATTACGACAGACTTTTTAGTTCAGCCGAACAGTTGTGAACGATTATGGCGAACGGTAAATCACACACACTTCGGCTTCAGGCGGTTGTCCAGGTTTGTTGTGTTTCAGGTCTTAGTGTGAAACAGCCCACCGACTTACTGATGCTTCTAAAAACAGATGCCCAACACGTTTAAACAATTGGATTCTAGCTGTCTGAATTAGAAAAGTAGCAAAAGTGCATGTGTGTTTACAGAGATACAAATAGAGTCATAATTTAGCTGAGAAAATTATTTTAAATGGCTAAATTCAACTCTTTGGGGACTTAGTTGTTATATTACGCGCAATGACACACACGCTCTTAGTTGAATCACCTTGACAAATTGTTCAGCGTTTATTTCTGATCTCTGTATCAACAGGATATAAAAGGTTTTTCTGGACAAATACGTGATTAGATAAAAATGGCAAGAATTTGCCTTGATTGAGCAACTTGTACTTGGTGTGCCCAGAATGTTTTATTAGCTTTCTTTATTAGCTCAAACAACAAGATTGTTATAGCGCAGACTGAACGTTAACAACAAAGAAGACACATCACTGGGCCAAAACACTTCCTTAGCTTTAATTCTTCTACTGATAACTAATACACTTCTAATTTCTAATATGTTTATCAAGACACATTCATCATCAATTATTATTCACTTAAATACCAACAACCTTTTAAACTACAAATTATAAAGATTTTTTCCATGTTTCAGCAATCTTTGAGCAACACTTTAATAGTTTAACAGGTTCAAATAGCAAAATAAATATTAAGATTTTTACAATATTACAGTTGATTCCATAAAGAAGCAATGGGCCTCACTATTTCTACTTTTTTTTTTTTTTTTACAAAATATTACAAGTTTTTAAAAGAAATGTTAAAATGTTTAAACAGTTGATGTAAAGAGTAAGTGTCTAAGCTTTTCAAACTCGATCAAAATCTTGATTTTCGGTTGGAAAACGACCCAAACATATTTAAAAACCCAAACCCAAAAATACAGTTTCACCTTCACATGGCTGTGTGTTTATAGAAGTGAAATGCATGAGCAACTGGGATTTATTTCATTTGCAGTTCAGAATCGCTGGTGATCTGTTCAGCTTTAGTTTTATTAAGCTGAAAAGGCCACGCTCTTTCTCACTTAAACATGCAAACCTTGCTCGAAGATTGCCTGTGCAAACACTGACTGTGAGATAAGCAAATACTTGTGAAACATCTGCTCCCCCTTCTTTCAGCTCCCCGCATTTGTTCTCATTCACCTTCATCACTGGATTTTATTCCTCCCCAGTCATCATCATCATCATCAACTAGAGCCGCTAGAGTTGCCATAGAACCACAGGCACAGGCAAGCGAAATGTGATTTTTCAACCTTCGCACAAAGAGCTCTAGCCAAGCTATGCTAAAAATATAATTACTTTGTTTACATTTGAAATTTAGCTGGATAATTTAATTCAAGAGAATTGCTTCGTACAGATTTATAAAAGATCTATTCATTTATCAAACAGCTTTTAGAAACCAGCTTTTGGAACTTACAAAGCTTATAAAGTGTAAAACTCTGTTTAAATTTGTTAGATGACTTTTTTTATCTCACAACTTTCTGTGAAATTCAAAGCAAAAAGAATTAAAATAAAATATATTTTATTGCATTAGATTTAATGTTATCTTCAGGGTTTAAAGCACATTTGGATTTGATGCTGGTAGACACTGTTGAAAATACACCGTCGTTTCAGGGTCGTCCTCAGAATGATGAAGATTTGTATTGAAGAGCCTCATTTGCATCTCAGCCTGACAGTCGAAGATCTGCCGATTGTACATGTGCAGAAGCGTCCTGCCGAGAATCCATTCACCACGCGTCCTGTGACTCATTACCAACATAAAGGAGCAAAATCACGGGGCACATTCACAGTCTCTCTCCTATACAGGCAACACAGGCCAAAGGTCTCATGGGAGAAACACCGTGCCTCAGAAACATACATTCAGTTTCCTCCCGAAAGTCCAGATGTCATGAAGTCAGTCTGTTACATAACGTAACATAACATTATACCGGTCCAAACAATTCTCACATTAACAAGTTTCTTTTGTGTTTTTGTCTATTTTTTGTTTACATTGTGTACTTTCAGAATGCCGCATTTAGTCTTCCATATCTGGCTTTATAGTTGTTTATCTATGCTATGTGTGGCTTAATGTGTAGATCACGAAGCTGACAACAGCAGGGTTCAATGCCTGGCGAAGAATACAGTTAGTAAGAAGTTTGACTAAAACGAAATTTACACTTTAATTAAATTAATGATACATGCATGCCTAAATTATCCACAACATTTTGAATTGTTTAGGATAGTAGAAAACAGGGACCTTAAGATAAAAAAAAATACCTTTATTATCTAATCTCAATACGTACAGTATATAATTTCAGCGCAATTATAAAAAATTGAAATTATGTTGAATATTGAGTTCTCCACAGAGTAGTCAGGGTCTGTGTATTCAAAGTACAGTGTATTCAGACGGCCAAGATCTGCATGACTTTGGTGGGTGAGATATCAGGATGGGTCTTCTTCTGCAGGCATACGGGCCGTGGAGACTACAGGACTGGATTCAGCCTCTTCTTGTGTCAATGATAACACTTCTGGTTTCTCCAGTTGGCGATATGTTTATCTATCTCAGAGGATCCACAGCAAAAACCACAAAGCCTCATGTGGGGGGCGACCGGGCCAGGCCGAGATCTGAGGACCTGACACCTTCTCAGTGAACTTCCCTCATTACAGTCTGATAATAATCGGAAAGCTAATGAGCTTTAATCCAAAGGCTCAATGAATATTCCACCATCATGGCTGTGAGCAATTCTCTTTTGCCTAATTGTGAGTAAAGAGCGAATCAGTTTAATTTGTCCAAAATACCTTTTATTGAAGCCTTTTTTCAAGTTTTATAGTCCATGAAACATTCTTCGTTTGACTTCAAATAGTTTCAACATAGAAAAGACATAAAACAGCACATTTTGTTAAAAAATTCTAATCTGCAAAGTTGGGTAATGTCATTAATTCCCAGGTGCTACGTTCCTTTCAGGTGCTGCCTGAGCACGCTGAGATATGATTGATATTTAAAATACATAAGCCTCTGTTTTGGAGGCTTGAAATGAAAGTAGAAAGTTCTGCTTCGATCTCTTATTATCTAAGCTTAATTGTGCTTAGAATCTCAAGGTGGGTGTAAACTCGCTCTCTGGTGGCACCTTGTAAAACGGCTTCTGCGTTCACCTCCAGGCTTTTGAAGAGAGGAAAGCCTTTAAAGGCCCTCACAGTAAAACACACAGTAACTCAAGTGCAGAATGGCAGTACGAAAACACAAAGTCTTTCAAATAAAATGATTACGACTATTTGTGGACATGGTTTAAGGACTAAAAAAACAAACCTGAACGTAGAGAACGGCAGTCACAGCGTTTTCATGCCCCATCATTCACTTAAGTGTCTGCAGTGGAAGTGAGTGTGAGAGTGAGGTTACTCGCACACCCTGCTCTCTGGAGCTTTGTAACGGGACACAGCGGCACAGTTATACCCCTGGAAACCGAGAACACATCTGCGTCCTGTTATACAAACTAATACACCCGCACCACCGTCAACATCAACCCGCTCTTATTTAACTGGAAAGGTTGGTGGAAACTTCTGAGCCAATATAAAATGAATTGTTCACTCACCCTTTGTGTTTCTTTTTCGGAGTTGATGGAACAACAACAATTCGATGTGACAGGATGAGATTTTGTTTCGCAGTTTTAATCAAGTTTTTCACTAATGTTTGTTTTTTGTTTGCAGCGCTGCTCGGGTGAGATGCACTTCTTTTCATTATTTCTCAAAACAATCATTAAAAATGCATTGGAAACTCATGTGTTTCATAGACTAAGCTTTTGTGGACGTTCAAACTCAGGAGCTAGATCTGTAACTGGAGGTGATGGGTTTGAGTCTCCATATCAGTAGTAAGAAGAAAGTAAGATAAGCAAACAAACCATTTCTCT
>SOMO01000012.1:924674-935489 GCA_028128575.1 Paedocypris carbunculus | reverse complement strand
AAAAGAATAAACATTTCACTGAACATGCATTTTTCTCGATACTCTTGAAACAGTTTCATTGAAATCTGCTCTGGTTGAAAGACGGAAGAAAAGATCTCCAGTAGCTTCTTCAGATGTTTAGGATGTGTCAGTGTGTCGCTGCATGAGGAGAACGAGTCTGAGCTGCTGGATGAAACATGGACTTGTATACATTTATGTGTGTGTGTTTGTTTGTACGGAGGATAGAAACACTAGTCAGAAAGGATGAAAGCAGGAGGTTCCTCCTTTGCAGATAAGATCTTCACTCGGCTAAATCAAGGACATCCCAATGTGAAGCAAGTTTGCATTCCTCTAAACAGGTCAGCCTTTGATTCCAAACAACGAGCAGGGAACGTCACTTGCTGAGATCATTCCACTCAAGCCTCCATGGTTTATTTGCCTAAGCTTTCTTCACCTGCCTGTTTCCCCAGGAGAAACGTGCTCTGACTCGCACCGGGAGCAGTTCAAACATCGCTGTCTTTTCCCCTCATTCACCGTTCCATGCACTGTAGATGCTGAGCAAATATTTTAATCGCTTCTCCAACTTCAACAGGTTTAAGACGGCAGCAGAAAGACCCACAGCTGCGATGAAAAGGCTTCTTCACGCATACACGCTTTTTACTGTCAGAAGATCCTCGCAATCGCTCTCTGTGGAGCCTGTGCAATGTCAATACAGTTCGTACATTCTGAGGGTTGAACATATGGTCATATGAAAGCAATGTTATGAGGGGGAAACGTCATATGGCCACTGATTTACCAAAACGCAAGTTTTTTTATAAAGGTCTTCAAAAAAGAATACAAATAATTTCGTATTGTCTCACAGTGGAAGAGTCTTCTGCTTTAGGATATCTTCAATTTTACATTACAGCTAAACTGTAATTTACAAGTCAGTTGATTAAATATTCTCATTAATATGCTATCTAAAAAAAACTAAAATGTTAAAATTTAATAAACTTTACGTGTTTTAAGCTTCACATGGCTAGTGTCCAAAGTCACGTGACAACACAACAATCTACTGACAAAACACAAACACATACCGCCAGAACAAATTGTGTATATTTGTACAATCTTAGCATTTTGCTGTAATGTCACGGATGGTATTTAAATGTGGAAGTGATTTAATTAAATCCTCTGTTTATGTGAACAGCTTTGCATCAGGTTCCGTTCATATGGTCGCATGTTTTACGATACATTTCATAAGAAAAACTGGGCTAGATTATGAGCTAATAAAACAGAAGAAATCCAATCTTTAACGCTATTCTGCTTTGACAGTAAAATGAAGGAAAGTTGAGGTCTTTGGTGATGCAATAAAGAAAACAAGTTCATGTGAGGTTTAACAAAGCTCGGGTTCTCGCAGTCATTCTCCAATCTATCAATAATCATCTGAAGCTGTTTTTAGAAAACATTGCGCAAAATCGGACTTCAGGGGTCTTAACAACAAAGCCGAGGGGGAAAGTGGCAGCAGAATTTATAGCATCATCAGGGACGAGGTCTTTCCAGCTGCAAACTCCAGGTTTTCTCCTGCACACACACTTAGTCAAGATGAGCTACTCAAAACTTCCAGAGGTCAAAATTACATATAAGCCACGCATACATATAAATATAATGTATGCATATATTATAAATATAATACCTAGTAATATGTTGTTTTTATACCATATTTAATAATACATTTCTTTTTTTCATATGCTTTTTAATTTGTATACACTATTTTATGGATTTTGTTGCGCCAACTTTCTTTTCTAAATTTGTATTTTTGCACATAATATCACATTCATTGTTTCTTTCATTTTTTTTTTTTTCATTTTTGCACATTGTTTGACCGTTGTTGTTGTTGTTGTTGTTTCTTCTGTTGGTGTTTTCTTTTTTTCTGGTAATTACTGTCTTTGTTGTACTGTTTACCTTTTGTTTGCAGTTGTTAAATATGGAAACATGGATTCATATAATCTAAATGTATCCATAGTAACTTCTTTCAATTGCATTAAAACTTCCGTAAAAAAGGACTCAGATTAAAAATGAAATAGCAAATCGTGAAAATGAATCCACAGTCGTGGAGTAGTAGTTTACAATAAACACGGAATAATAGTATTAACTTCACTAATCTCGGTTTAACATGATGCCATAAAAAGTCTTGACTTCCTTTCAGGCCTTTGGAGAGGAAACACTGCTTTATGGAGCAGAACTCAAACCCAAGGACTAAAAAACAATTTTATCATCAGGGGAAGATTTATCAACAGTCTTCACACCAAGAGCCGGACATTACTAGAGGTTTCTTTTCCGGAACATGTGCTTTAAAGGGCTGCAAACACAGATTATTTAGTTTTGTTCTTTTAAACCGTGCTTCAGGAAACGAAAGACGTCATTTGAATCAAACACACATGCTGTTTGGTTATTTATTGTCATTTTCGATACATTTTTAAAGGTTTAAAATTATCCCAAGGAGAAGTCAATAAGTCAGTGTAGGTATGAAGTTGTTTATTGGTCATTCAGTTGCGGGAAGTAGGAAGAAATTAGAAGATATCGTTCGCCCTCTACAGTTTAATCAGGTGTATTGCATCTGTCGTTACGCAAATTTACAAAGCACAAACTGTGGCGTTATATTTCCAGGGTTTCTCTACCAATGATTCGCACAACTCAGTTATGTATATCTAGCTGTATATCTTGAGGAGTTTAAAATCATGATCGCAAGAGGGCGCTGTAAATCTTTATTTAATCTAATGTTTCACACGAATAACTGTCATCTAAAGAAAAAACAAATTCTCATTGCATTTCATATTTCTTTTTTACTTATTTACTTATTTGTTTTTAAACAAGTTTGATTTAAAGAACACACACAAAGTGTTCAGCGATCGCAGGTTCGGTTTTAAAATAAAATTATAGTAAACTATTATGCTATAATCTTTCAACATCAATGCAACAAACCAACACCGACTATTAGACAACTATTAGAAAACTAAAATGTATTGTGGTGCGGCTACAACAATTAAAAAACGAATATTTATGTTTTTTAAAAAATGAAAATTTTAGCCAATTAATTATATTTTCACAATTAGGTTCACAATTATTAGAAACATCCATATTTTATTTCGTTGAATAAATATCAGAATTACCTAAACAAAATTGTCTCGGAGCTTTTATTTTGACACAGCGTCTTATGGAGTGTTTTGCTCTTTGAACTGTCTTGCTTCACGTTTATTATGTAGCGTTGTGTAACATCTACACATGCCGAATGGGTAGTACACGACAAAAAGGCTAAAGATATGTTTAACGCGTTTTCGTTAAATGAATAAATTTTTTAAAGCATCAGGTCGTTGTGAAGGTTTGTCATTTTGTCTTTTTAAACACGTCATTTAAACCATTTCTATAGACAATGATGTTGTGCTACCAGTTAGCTGCGGCAAACATTCTTTCAACGTTTAAATAGAATTCTGTTTTATAACACGAGTTATTGATTTGTTCGTGTTACATACCAACACTGTATTTATACTTCTCTTAATGTGTTTTCCTCTTTATTTTATTGTAAAGTCGAGCTAATTGTTTTGTTCCAATCAAGCTCATCTATAAGTGTTTTCGTTTATTGATATGTTAATATCTAATACATGTGTTATTTTTTAACGTATTAATCTATTTTATAAATGTATACATTTTATATAAATATATACATGCATATATACAGTACTGCATTGTTTTCTTTTAAACAGTATATTTACATAACGTATGTAACATATTAACCTCGTAATAACACGATGTTAGACTATTAAAGTTTATTGTTTATTCACAGTTACTTGCCAATGCCTGTAGAAGGAAGCAAGGACCAGGTCCAGTCTCCCCTGTCCAAGCCGGTCAGTATTCTTACCCCAGAAGCTCAAAGTGAAGATGGGCCCTATATCTCAGGAAGTCCCGAGGATGAACCAGCAGCTACATATCCAGAAAACACCGGGGCACAAAACTCTAGAAAATCCCAGCAGTTGCTTCAGATCAACCGCCAGGAGATCCAGTCAGTGGACCACAACTCTCAGGCTGCAGAGTTACAGGGCTTGGGGGTTGATGTGTATGACCAAGATGTTCTGGAGCAAGGTGTGTTGCAGCAGGTGGACCGGGCCTTTCAGGAGGCCAACCAAGCCGCAGCCAAAGTCGAGGCTGAGAAAGATTACCAGTCAGTTTTGGATGATGTCAGGTAACGTTGTCATGATTTTAAGATGATTGTTTTCAATCACAGCATGTCACACTGTTCATAGTTGGGCTTAGTGTGCAATATGTGTTTTTTGTAATAATTATATGTGTGTTTTATTTCCTCAGGTCGTGCACAAGTGCTTTGAAACACATTAATAAAATTTTGGAGCAGTTGGCGCCGCATGCGTCATCCAACAAAGACATTAGCCGGAAGCTAGAATCTGTAAAACGGCAAAAGGAGAATAAGGTGAACATGTCGAGAAACTCCTTATTTGTACAATCATTATAAGCAAGACTTTGTTGAAGCTGTGGATGATTGGATCCATTTTTTTTTTTTTTTTTATTAACATTTTTCGTCTGTCTGTCTGTTGTTGATTGATATCTTCAAAAGTGAAAGGAAGAGTATTTGTATCAGCAGTTTAAACCCATTTTCATTTCTTTAAAGGAGAAACAGTTGAAGAAGATTCGGGCCAAGCAGAAGAGACTCCAGGCCATTCTTGATGGAGAAGATATCCAAAAACTTGAAGCTGAACTACTGATCGAGGAGGATGAAGGTAGGTTCTAAAAGTCTTTATTTGTCTTTTTTTTTTTTTTTTACACTCCAATTTATATAGTCAGTTAATATAAGCAGAGTTGTGGTAAACCAGAAGGCGTACTGATATGACATGCATAATCAGTTCATTTAAATAGGCTTATTTCAATTTGTCAAAATGTGCTATTGTCTTTTATTTCTCTGTTAGAGCCAGGCCCGTCCACCCTGGGTAGCATGCTCATGCCAGCGCAGGAGACCGAATGGGAAGAACTCATCCGAACAGGTCACATGACCCCGTTTGGTTCGCGCATCCCTCAGAAGCCAGAGAAGAAAGAGCATCGGAAGGTTATGCTTAGCGAGAACTCTGGGTTCGACAAGTACCTTGCAGATCAGGCCACATTGGCAGAAAGCAGAAAGCGACCTGTCCTAAAGAAGAACAAACTCAAGAAGCTCTCAAGTAAAACCGAAGATTCTAAAAACCTGAAAAATGGATCTTTGGCAAGCAAGGAAAAGAAACTTCAGAAGCGTATGCTCAAGCTCCAGAGGACTGCGCTGAAGTCTCAGCCCAAAGCCAGAGCCAAAGTGGAAAAGGAGCTTCCTCCGGTCAGGAAGAAAGCCGTCATGGACCAGACTACAGACAGCGAAGGCTCTGAGTTTGTTCCCAGCGATGAGCTTATGGATCCCGAAGAACCAGACAAAGATGATGAGTTCTGGGTGGATGAAGATGAGGAATATAATCTGAAACCATACAAAAAGAAAAACAACCACACCAGATCCAGGAAGCCCAAGAAGGAATATGACAGTGACGACTACCTTCCCAGCAGCTCCGAGGAGGAAGAGTCTCCCAAAGACGGCAAAGTGAAGAAATGTAAAGATGATGGTGATATTGAGTTTTACAGGCAACGGTTAAGGTGAGTTCATCCTCAGAGTTGAATAAGCATTTCCTGTGAAAATCAAAATCTATGAATATTCATGTGAGGTAATAATTGCAAGCATGTATGCTGAGATAGATGGTAAATCCGCTGATCTGTTCCATAAGTAAGTCTGCTCTCAGTGCCATGTATTTACCCCAATGGTAAATACCTTTACTTTGCATCCACCGCAGGCAAATAGAGTTGGCAGGACCACTCAACTCAGTTTGTCCAGTTTGGTTGATCTCGATGCCAACAGAGCCGTGTATTCTATAATCTGCTCTGCTGTTGTGGTGAGCAGTGAAAGAGCAGGAAAAACATAATTAACTGAAGCAATGCTTAGTCTTGACTTAATTACAAGTGCCGTATCGGAAGCCCCAGATAAAGGGAACAGTTTCATTGTGGAGTGACAGGGCCAAACTCAAATGAAGATGGATTTTTTTCGCTTTCGCTCCTCTCTCTGTATCGTTCTCGGGGAGCTGAAACTCCTAATTGTCTGTATCAATCTTAATTTGCTTCTGTGACGACACTGCCACTAACGGCTGTAGTTTTCCCTTAAGCCTGAACTGGGTCAATTAAATCTGGCCTGGTGGAGTGAGAAGCAAAAAAAAGTGAAAGGTCTCTGGCTTTTTTTTTTCAATCCCGTCTCCTTGTTTTGCCTTTGTCTCTATTAACTCTCACAGTTAATCACACTTCGAAGGGTATTTGTAAAGGTAACTTAAACACAGTTACTTTACTTAACATTAGGCCCTTTGTTTTTTTTTTTTTTACCAGATTTACTTTGATTCCAGTTAATTTTTTGGAGTGCCTGACCAGTCCGAGCTCGGCAAAGTTTATCAGGGAAATTTGAGACACATTTTAAGAAACATTTAATGAAAGAAAATGTCACAGTCATAGTAAATGTATACTTAAATATATGTATACAAAAAACCAAATACAGTTAAAATTAATACTTGTTAAATTAAAAATGATTCTTAAAAGTAAAAAATTGTTTTTAAAATAATACAAAATGTACAGGGCATAGCAGTCTGTGTGTGTGTGTGTGTGTGTGTGTGCTTGTGATTATTTATAATAAGCGTTGTGCACATTTTTCCATTTGTTTTTCAAAGAAATTCTCATGTCAAAGAAATTCTTGCACACATTGAAATAATTACTCTGGTTTTCTAGGAGCAGGACGATAATGATGACATGTACATAAACGATAATTTTATATGTATATTGATGCTGATGATGTATTTCTTAGTTGATTAGTGTCTAAACAATGTAAACAAAGTACTAAGTATTATTGCACAATATTATTTCAAAACCATAAGACTTCAAATTGTTCAGCCTTACAACTTGTAATGATGTAGGCCAATGTAAAATGCAGCAAGGATGCAAAAGCCAAGAATGAAGCTATAAATATGTGTTTGTCTTGTTTGCAGGAAATGGAAAAGACAAAGACTTCGGGAGCAGGAGACAAGGCGTGAAGCTGGAGAGGATGAGTCTGACGAGAGTGACGTAGAGTTTGATGAAGGCTTCAAAATGCCTGGTTTCCTCTGGAAGAAGCTTTTCAAGTAAAGCCCAACACTCAATCTTACTGTAACAAACATCAGTGAAAAATATTGAGAAGTGTTTATTGTTAAAAAAACAATGTCTTATTGTGAACTCAAACACGGTATAGTAATCGTTTTTTAGTTGGTTGATGGAGAAGGTGAATGGGTCAAATGAAATAGGAAACCGCTGCTGAGCTGAATGGCCAGGCGGGTGCTTAGAAAAGGAAGACATGGCTTTTGTGTTGTGGATGTGTTTTACAGCACATCAATTGGGCAACATTATGGTCCATTTATCCGGAATCAATAGAGATAATGGCCCTATGATTAATTCATCAGCCGCTGTGTTTGTGTTTATGCTGCGGCTGCGTTTTGTGTGACATGTTTGTGTTGTTCAGGTATCAGCAGACAGGTGTCAGGTGGATGTGGGAACTGCACTGCCAGCAAGCAGGAGGCATTCTGGGAGACGAGATGGGTCTGGGCAAAACCATCCAGTTAATAGCTTTCCTGGCAGGTCTGAGCTACAGCAAGCTAAAAACACGTGGCTCCAAATATAGGCAAGGGACTTTTGGATTCTCACCTTCCCTGTGTGTTATAGCAAAACAAATGCGTCACTTTCTGTCATTGCTTTTTTTTTTTTTTTTTTTTTTTACAAGAACACGCATGCACGACGAACACACATGTGAACAGACATCGACCGGCTCCCAACCCTTTGCAGACACTGAGTCTCGATTGTGATAAATATTTCAACAGCTGGATTGCTGATGGAGAGAGGTTTAGAGTGAATTATTAAAGACGTTTCAATTATGATATTCCTCTAATTCTCTTAGTGGCGACATCACAGCAGATACAAGGACGTGACATGAAAGAACGGCTCTTTGCCGGAATGGGAGGGAGGAAAATGAAGCATGAAACATGTAATTAAACACATTAAAGCTTGCTGTCTTTTCGCTTTTTGCCTCCATGCAAAGGGTGAGTGGGGGGGCAGTCGCTCAATACACTGTCTGGCGTCGTCCATCCACAAATTGATTGTTTGCAAACTCAATTACGGCTCGCTATCAATGGCTTTCACAATCCGGAATATCATATCAAGCTATAATGCTCCCAAAGCCAATTAGTGCTTTTCATCACATCATTACGTGATCACTCACACAGCAGTTTTGCTGACCCAGCTGCTCACCTTAAGGTCACGCTTCTCAAAAACGACTTTTTTTCTTTCAGAAGGATGGTATTTAAATATTTTTATTTCTTGAAGGTATGCTGGGCTCGGTCCTACGGTCATTGTGTGTCCAGCCACAGTCATGCATCAGTGGGTGAAAGAGTTCCACACATGGTGGCCTCCCTTCCGTGTGGCCGTTCTACACGACACGGGCTCATTCACCAGCAAAAAGGTGAGACTCTCCCTGCTGACGCTCAAGACGTCAAGTCGAGATGTAAAGCGCCTTCTGACGACCGCTTTGGGTGTAAACTTTCATACAGAGCGGAAACATAACAACAAGATTAAGATGAACAGTGTCGCTTTGTCTGTAGCGTTACGCACATAATTTTTTTTTTTTTTTTTTCCCCCTTGTCAGCAAATATCCTGGTGTGTGGAGTTGAATTGGCTCCAAGGAAATGTTAAATTAATTAAAGCTAAGGTAGCAGGAGCCGCTGTGAAGTGTTTACTTTGAGTGGTCTTCAGCACCCCCACACACAGTATCCTGCCTGACACAGTGATTAATGGGGGCTGCTGTCTGGCAGTCCGCGCTTTGCCCTCTAGGTGGAGAGTCGGTCTCCAGAGCTTGTGTGAGAGAGGCAGAGGAACGTTTATGCAGCGTTGGCACCTAATGATAGCGCCTTCACGCTAACACTGTAGAGCAGATGTACCTGATTAATTGGCTACAAAGTAACAGAAAAGGGGGAGGGGCCAGGGACAGAGGTTAGTCGCTTTGTACGATTGTAATTGGAAAACACTTGAGACCGTTCATGTGAGCCGTCACAGCAGATGTACAGACTAGTCCTTGTGATGAAGGCGCTGCCGCCAGGGGCCTGATACCAGCAACCTATCACCGTTTCCTGTTTAATTAACAGCCGAAAAGACTGGGCTTTTAAGGCTGATGTTTAATTCTGTTTTACAGGAAAAGCTCATTCCCGAGATTGTGGACAGTCACGGCATCCTCATCACTTCCTACTCATATATACGCATAATGCAGGATTACATCCAGAAATACGACTGGCATTATGTCATCCTGGATGAGGGCCACAAGATCAGGAACCCCAACGCTGGGGTTACTTTGGCTTGCAAGCAGGTTGGAGTTTCTCTCATGGTTTAATGTTCAGGTTTTTTTTTTTTTTTGAGAGATCTTCTTAAAGGTTGCCACATCTGTCCCTGTTAATTATCAGCATAAACCATTTTTTTCCTTTTTTTGAACTATAAGTTGTGGATTACTAATAAGGAATCAATACAAAATACATTTTGCAAATCGCACAACATTTACGTTGTGCGCAAATCGCACAACTCAGTACTAGTACTTGTAAATTGCACATTTTTGGTACTTTCTGTAAATTATCTACTGTATTTTTGTAACTATAAGGCACATGTTATTTTGAAATATGCATATGCAGGAGCACATGGAATTTTTAATTAATTTGTAACTTGGATGTAAGGCCATGTTATACAGTTGGTATTTCACAGTAATATACTGAGTATATACCAGTATATTCCAACACTTGTTATTTTTATAGTCTACTCTTTTATAGCCGTCAATTTAAAACATTCTAAAAGTTCAACGACTTTAATAATTCAATTGGGTAACTTTTCTTGTAAAGCCTGGACCTTTAAGAAAAGGTCTTGATTCTGGTTGCTTCGGTTTATATGAGCTCCAGTGTTATTGACCTGCATATTAAAAAATCAATAGAAAATTTCTCCACACTTTGATTTGGTATTGAATAAAGTGAAGCTAATGGAGCTCTAAAACAAAATCCATGCTAAAGGGTCTGTTAGTCCAATAATATCTTTCTGCTGTAGTTAGGTTCTGCTGCTGAGTTTCTTAAACAGTTTTGGTGTTATGCATCATCCTTGAGGAGACACTGCCTCATGAAACATTAACCAAGTTTGTGTTTTCTTTTTTCTAGTTCCGGACACCCCACCGTTTCATCCTCTCTGGCTCTCCTATGCAGAACAACCTGAAAGAGCTGTGGTCACTCTTCGACTTTGTGTTTCCAGGGAAACTGGGGACTCTTCCCGTCTTCATGGAGCAATTTTCTGTTCCCATCACCATGGGAGGATATGCTAATGCCTCTCCAGTACAGGTAAATCACTTATTAGCTTGGACAGATTGATCCAAGCCAAGTAATTTATCTCGTTTTTCACATTTAATCGGCTCCGTATCATTTCAACTTACGACTCTAAGCACATATTTTTTCAACAGCTTTAAAACATTTCAACCGTTATTAGGAAACCTTTTTAATAGTGCGCTTGCTTTATGGATTTCATTTTTCAACTGCTTTAAAAGACTATTGATGTTTCCTCTTCCAATAATAAAAACCTCTACTAATAATTAATGTTATTAAATGGTTGTAGATGGCTAACCTCGGCTCCTAGCGCTCATCACTCCCTGCTGTCTGCTAAGTCATGTTGAGCCGCTTTATGTCTCTATATGTTTTATTT
>SOMO01000012.1:912802-923261 GCA_028128575.1 Paedocypris carbunculus | reverse complement strand
ATGTAAAAACAAGTACGTAATTCTAAAGATGTTATTGAATTAGCTTTAAATACAATATTGTCCATGATGCTAAATACTTTTTTTAACCAATAATATTTTGTAAAATAAATTAAATTGTAATTTTGAACACCAATACATATTTCATACTAGTAAGTTTACTAGGACTTTACTAGAAACTTTACTCCAACCGGTTCTTAGAACTAAGGTCATAGGAAGGTAAAGCACTTCTTTATGATTTACAACAGTGCTCAAAATGTTTTTTGCAGAGACAAAAGCTGTGGGTTGCAGAGCAGTTTACAAACCCCTCTTATGTGGTCACAAACTCCATTAAGCCACATATATAATGCAAAGACTGCTGCATTTACCTCAAGGAACAGACTTTACTTTGCTCTGGTCAATTACCTTCATTAAATTAACCAGGTTTATTAATATTAAGATTTGTGCAGCCTTACATTGGTGGAGTGTTTTTTCATCCTCCATTAAATATATTAAGATATCTGTCCAGTGTATTAATCTCAATTCCCCACCCTGTTGTTCTAGGTCTTCTCAGGACTTATAGCTCTGAGGAAGATGTGCAACCACCCGGATCTGTTCACAGGCGGGCCGCGTTTGCTCCTGGGCATCCCCCATGACCAGCTCACTGAGGAGGAACAGTTTGGTTACTGGAAACGCTCCGGAAAGATGATTGTGGTGGAGTCTTTGCTGCGTCTGTGGTTCAGGCAGGGACACCGGGTTTTGCTTTTCACCCAGTCCCGGCAGGTCAGTGCAAACCAATGTGATGAAAGAAATGAAAAGGGTTATCCGAATGCTCTTCATTCAAACTACACTATAAGATTACAATTCAAAACGCTCTGTGCTTCTGCCTTGAGAAGTGTGAATGAGGCCATGATATCGATAGACTAAATCACTCTCACTATCTCCAGCAGCACCCACTGAAGCACCAATGAAGTTATTATGTCATTTTGCCCCCTAATAAAATTTATTATGAGGTCTTATTGCATTGTAGGGTGTCTGTCAGGACCCAGCTGTCTTTGTTCAATAGAAATGAGATTTGGCTTCAGAGAGAACCTAAAACCCACACAGTTGGTACTTCTGTACATGTAATATTAATCTCACTTAATCCTATTAGCACTAATCCTGTTCTCAATGCTCTGTCTGAAACCATTTCTCCCACACACACAGATGCTGGAGATCTTGGAGATGTTTGTGAGAGAAAATGGGTTTACCTATCTCAAAATGGATGGCACCACCACCATTGCGTCCAGACAGCCTCTCATTGCTCGGTTCAACCAGGTATGAGATGTTCTTGGGCTTTAAAGAGATAACATTTTCAGTAAGTGTATCTATGACCACGGTTAAACTCATTTTAATTGTAAAACCTCTCTCACAGGACAAGGACATCTTTGTCTTTCTTCTTACAACACGAGTCGGAGGTCTGGGAGTGAACCTGACCGGTGCAAACAGGGTCGTCATCTATGATCCTGACTGGAATCCCAGTACAGACACTCAGGTTGACTTGAGGCTCTTCACTTCACTTCTCTTTTGTGATCTCCATTGATCTGTAGTCCTCACCCCTGTAGGCTCGTGAACGTGCCTGGAGGATTGGCCAGAAACAGCAGGTGACGGTTTATAGGCTGCTGACAGCTGGAACCATTGAGGAGAAGATTTACCATAGGTTAGTTTCCGAGATTGGATGGTGGTTCTAATGGGGAGGAGAACGAATCCCATCAAGAATGTCTTGAAGCATTCAGCAGAAGCGAAAAACAGTTTGCTTTCTCAAGTTACAGAATTATAAATTTCCATTCTTAATTTTTAATATGGTGAAGAAAACATGCTATTTTGTAGCTTTAACAAGAATGTTTTAATATGTTGAAGACAAGATAAAAATCTTTAAAAATGACATTTAATTTTCTTTTGCACTTCACAGGCAAATCTTCAAACAGTTTCTCACTAACAGAGTTCTGAAAGATCCCAAACAGAGGCGTTTTTTTAAATCTAATGACATTTATGAGCTATTCACACTGAGCAACCCTGATGGCTCCCAAGGAACCGAAACCAGTGCTATATTTGCAGGTAATGTATATAATTGCTCTAAGCCATATGAAAAAATCTGAAACAAATAAATAATATATAAATAATAAACCAAGTAATAAATAGATAGGTAAAATAATCTGAAATTTGTATTGTCTACCATTTTGTGATAGGCACAGGCTCGGATGTTCAGGTACCAAAGAAACACAGGAGCCAGCACTCATCGCATGGATTGTCCAGACCATCACGGTCACATTCGTCGGCTTTTACTGTTCAAGACCACGACAACTCTACCTCCGTTAATAGCCTGTCAAACAGAAACACTACACATGACCAATCTGCTCTTCGGTTGCCAAACAATAACTGTGAAACTCAACTTGCAGCTAAAAACGAAAGCAAAAAACTGGGTTTGTTTAAGAGACCTCAGAAACATAGAGAGAAAAGAAAACACTGTGACCCTCCTGAGAACCACACGGGACCCTCAGACAGACACAAGGGCAGGAAGAAAAAGCACCAGGATGATGCCCGATTCGAAGGCCATCGTATTTCTCATCTGGTGAAGAAGCGGAAGTACAACAAGGAGGAAAACGAAGAGAAAAACGGCGAGAAGAAAAGCGATGATTATGTCCTGGCCAAACTATTCAAAAAATCCGGTATCCATAGTGTTATGAAGCATGACACGATCATGGAGGCGTCAAACCCAGACTTTGTTCTCGTTGAAGCTGAAGCCAACAGAGTGGCCAAGGATGCTCTGCGAGCGCTGAAGGTCTCACGGCAGAACTGCAGGTTGCCTTTTTCAGCATCAGCAGCTCCACCAGCCAAGTATGTCCTTCATTTCTGGATCTCCTTAATGTTAAATTACTAGGGTTTTTTTTAATAATACATTGGTTTTGATCTTAGAAAAAGATTTGGGCAGAAGAAGAACTCTCTGCTATCTCCGTCTTCAGCAACAGTGACTAAATCAGCAGAGAAATGCAAAGTAGGTTTATGCAGATACAATAGTGTATAATATAAATATAACAGAAAATCTGAGGTTATATGTTGTCGCATGTGCGATTAATGATCATCTACGGTTGGATTTCTTTTCACGTAGGATGCAGAACTACTTAAGAAGACGGTTGCTAAGAAGCCAGGATCTGCTGTTCACTTCAGTGGAGATGGAGAGCAGGAGGAATCCACAGCACTCTCTTCCTCCTCTCTCCTCGCTAAAATGAGGGCCAGGAATCACCTCAATCTGCCCCAAAGACAAGATCAAGAGGAGGAGGAGGACGAGAGAGGAGCTCCGTCTGCTGTGACCGCTACAGAGCATGATGAGCTTCTGGTGGACCTGAGGAACTTTGTGGCCTTTCAAGCTCAGGTGGATGGGCAGGCGAGCACCAAGGAGATCCTGGATTACTTCACGCCCAGACTTAATGCCACACAGACTCCTGTTTTCAGAGAACTGTTGAGGAACATCTGTGAGTTCCACAGGCTTCCTGGGAATGAAGGGATGTGGAAACTTAAATCTGATTTCAGGTGAATATTGTGTACAAACCCATTAAATGAACGTATACCTCAATACTGGGAGCTAAAGAAGGTTTGGTGAAGCAGTTTTGTACTATGTAGAATTTAAAATAAGATGTACATGTCATTTAAATATTTAAACGTTCCTTTTCGGATCTACTTTGATACATAAGCTTTTGTATCTGCCTTTGTAAAATAACAATATTTGTCTACAGTTCTGATTTTCTTTGCCAATGCTTCCTGGAAAGTACTTGAACCTTTTTTTTTTTTTTTTTTTTTACTAAAATGTGAGCATCAGGGAACAAGTAATTGATGCAAACACAATGAATGGTGCATTTAAAACTGTTTTAACATGGTTTTGATCTTTCAGTGGTAAGTCAAATATGTCAGTGATGAAACATATAAGACTGTTGTAAAAATAAAAGACAGTGTATAGTGCCAATCTTAAGTAATATTCTGTTGTGAAGTTCTAGGACTATAGGCTGTAAGCATTTTAATCGCTGGTATACTGTTGTGATGTCATAGGAGTGTCTACCTCACTTCCAACATTCATTAAGCAGGAATCAGAATTATTGTGCTGTAATGTAAATGCAAGAGAAGAAGAGATTAACTAATTCCTTAAAGGTTGCACAATAAATATTACTTTTTGCATCAACGCCTTGTTTTTATTATCCTAAATGATATGATGGTGAAAGCATTACTATTTGTCTTAATTGCTCAAGTGCATTTTAAAAATCATGTATCGTTTGTGATTATATTACACTATTCCTAATAATTCTGAATGGATTTACCCTGACAGTTTTTTTGTAAAACATTTAAATTTTTGTTGTTGTTTCGATTTGTTTTGTTTTTTTTGTTTTGTTTTCTTTTTATTTAAAATGTCTGTTACATTACGTATTAACTGGCTAAAATTTGCCAATAGTTTTTTTTTTTTATAAACTTATGAATGCTAAATGTTTTACAATTTTCTAAAAACAAAGCGTGTTTTATTTAAAAATATTCGCCTGTGCTTAAACTTTTACTTAATTATTTTCTTCTAAAATCCTATTGGCCAAAAAAAGAACTTAAAGCAATTTCCCCGTGTGCGCGCGCGTTTACGGCCGCTCTTAAAATCTGCGCTTTATTGCAAAATGTTAAGAAGGAGTCTTTTTCCCCCTCATCATCACTTAAAATCTCTGCTTTCTGTGAAACAACACATCATACGCCCCACGTTTTCACCTTTTTTTCAAATGCATTTTGACGAGATCATCACGCCAACTTTATTTTCACTGGTGCATAAATTAATTACACGCATTTAATAACTAAAATATCATTATATTCCCCTCTTAATATCATAAACGTTCTACGCCAGGGAAGCACTTAATAGTGCAGGGGGCCATAACAGGCTATTATCCTTGTGTAATGCTATTAGAGAACCAATTATGCATCATTACGCATCCGTTTTTTTGCACTTTATGTGATTTCATCCAATACCGTCCCGTACTTCAAAATTTCAGCTGTTACTCGGAGCCTCATTTTCAGCGGCGGAGTAACGGTGCTGTCTGCGCGCGGGCTCCCGCGTGCGTTCTAAAAGTAATTGAACGGGTCCCGTTGCATATCATTTACGCAAGAGTGGGAAATAAATCCTCGGACCCCTTGCTGTGAACAAAATCAAAATGTGGACCTGAGAGCGCGCATGCCAGTGTATTCTGGTATAAAGTGGACCCCTAACCCATATAACGAGCAATTACTGGTCTGACAGCCAATTTTAAATTCAAAAACAGTCATCTGGATTTTTTAATATAAGATGCAAGTGTGGAAAATAGGGGCATCTTGCGTTTACCCGAGTGTTTATGATTGGGGAATAAGCGCCTGCTGCATCGACGAAGTTACTTTGGAACTATGATGCCTTGGAGGCTTTTGACGTTGAACACCACGTGCGCGCGCTGGTTGGCCAGAGACAACCTATCCAAATGACTGGGAAACGCAAATCCGATTAATTGCAATTACGCGTGAGATTATAAAGGCGAGCGTTGTTATTCTGTAAACAGTCAGCAAGCCGCCGGGTCACTCCCTCCCTCCCTCCCTCCCTCCTCATGTGGATGAGCTGCTGGTGATTGACGGTGGGAGTGGGATTGAGCAGAAGGACCAGGAAGCGCGATTGCTGCCGGTGAAGGTACAGCTGCTTTTTTCCCCCGTCTTATGTGTAACGTCTACTGCTTAATGTTTTAAACGGGTTGAACGAGCGATGTGATTCTGATGGCGTTGGTCAAAAGTTACTCGCAGGATGGGTTGTTGGAGAGTTATAAGCAAAGTGAAGATCTCTCTCTCCTATTGCAGCTCCAGGAGAGATGTTCTACTTTCACTGCCCACCACAGTTAGAGGGAGAATGCTGCAGGACCAACACATGTGAGTCTGATCACAGTCTTCTTTTCTTATCAGGATTTAATGTAAATTGAAATTTTTAATCAAAGTTTTCCAATTGTTGTTGATGGAAAAAAAAATCAAAATATCTTTCGCACGAGTTGTATGTGATCAATTCTTGCATGTTTGTTTTGGGGAAATGTTTTCCAACGTGATAACCCGATAAGATACGACGGACGTCCAGCTGAGGCTTTGTCGGGAACATGTCATGCTTTTCAACCAGCATTTGGGTCACGGTTTCTTATTGCGAACAATTATTCAGGTCGCTTTCAAATGAAGACCAATTAACTTTTTTGTCTAAATTGTGTCTACATTTTGTTTTGCGTATACAGGATGTTTATAAATAAAGTTCCTTCTTTTCCACAGTGAACACAAATGGATTTGGAAATCACGCCTCTGGAGATTTTGATGACGGTTTTCTGCGAAGGAAACAGCGCAGGAACAGGACAACTTTCACTTTACAACAGGTAGGCTTTATCTTTCTTAGTAAAGATTGCTTTAGAACTAAAAAATGTTTTTTCGTTTTAATATTTATCGATCATGGCAACGTCTGTAAAAATTAATAAGCCGATTAGCCGTATTTGTTTAAATATTAAATTAACGAAAAAACGAGCACCGCTATTCCTTTTCTTTTTGTTTTTACGAACTACCGCTTAAGTGGAATTCCGAATTCGAAAAGGGGTTTTGAAAAACCATTAGTTAACCAAACAGACTATATGTAATTGTCAAAGGCCACATTCGAATTAGATGTATGAGTTTTCGTTAGTACACTGATAATCATAGTACTTTACCAATATTATTTTATGCGTTTTAAATATCTTTTCTGAGACTGACTTTTTGAATTGTGACTTTTTTTGTCCTCAGCTGGAGGCTTTGGAGGCGGTTTTTGCGCAGACTCATTACCCGGACGTTTTCACAAGAGAAGAGCTGGCGATGAAAATTAACCTGACGGAGGCTCGTGTCCAGGTGAGACATCAACATCAGCATCACCCGCCAGCATCCTTACTCCTACTCCTCCAGCACTATGAGCCGCGCTCGTCCGAAGAAAATGAAGCCACTCAGTCACTTCCGTGATGCTTTAATAGCGTCAACGTAATGCGGAATATTAGATTAGGTTGATTAATCGGTCATTCATAATTAACCAGTGGTAATGTTCTACACTAATTTAC
Organism: Paedocypris carbunculus; assembly: GCA_028128575.1. Lineage (NCBI taxonomy): Eukaryota > Metazoa > Chordata > Actinopteri > Cypriniformes > Paedocypris > Paedocypris carbunculus. Next base: position 916,155 of record SOMO01000012.1, on the reverse strand, counting down.
CCTCGTCTCTCTAAGGTATAAAAATTGCTTAGATGCCGCTGCCATTTCCGGTTTCCTCCAAACAGAGTGATGATGATGCGCTTCTATAAGACTAATGTCCCGGGGAAGATTTACACCGCGTGGCACCTGAAACCCGAGATTTCATATTCCGCGGCCTTGCAAAAACACCCCGCGAATATAAACACGGCCACATTAAATTGCATTCAACGCGTCTCTGTGTAATTTCCCGCATTCCGGATTTGCTTTTGGGTTTTCTCCTCAGCCCAGATCTAATTGTGCGAAATATAATAGTTTCCCTTTCGCTCCCCTGGGTCATCTTACTATCGCTTAAAACCAATGACTGCGACACGATAATGGAATTCGCTGCTGTAAATTAGGGATTGTAAACAAATTATTCCTCTCTAATCGGATTACCAGATTCCCGTTATTAAATCTGAGCATGAATCGGTGGCAGCATGCGGGGGATATTAAACTTACATTATTATTAGGAAATACATTTTCTTGTCGTTGTAGTGTCGAAGGCGCCCACCGTTTTTAAAGTGTCGAATTGGCTTGTGCTGCATTAAGAACAAACTGCAAATTGAGATTAATGGTGCAATTATGGGGCATTCAGTGCTGAGGGATCATGACTTCTAGCTGGAAGGTGCAAGGGTGAGATAATGTTGCCACAATTACATGGCGAATATTGTTGTCCTGCCAGTAAACTGTCCTGTCACATTCGGAGAGCTGCATGTGTGTGGCTCTTGTTTTCTTGACATCATTGTACCTTCGCACAATGGAGGCCAGGCGTTGGAGATATGGCTGCATTATGCAACCTTTCCCATTCAAACATGATTAATGCGTAAAAGAGCGCAGACTTAATCGAATCTGATGTTGTCAAACAATCACTAAATAGAGAAATAAACGACTTCATCATGGCTTTCTCTCAGAAGCAGGGCGACTGTCAGTAGGAAGTCATTAAAAACTGATAATGAAAAATTGCTCAATTAAATGCTGATATAGGCAATGACCTTCATTCAATTAGAACAAGAACTTTGCTGCATATGTGCAGTTGTGCTCCAGAAGTTAGCAAGAAGTCAGCAGCACGTAATATTTAAGATATGTGGCTTTATGGATCCCAATAATATGCCTCCATTGGAAGAAGGCACGCATATTAAATTGTGCTAAATGTTTTATACATTGTAACAAATTCCCTCAATCAAGGATCAATCAAGTTTTTTTGAATCCAGATCATAAATGAATACCTAAATTAAAAGTTCTTGATGGTCGAATCAAACATTAATTAATTTATAAAACCATATACAGTAACATATTATAAAATCATAAAATTGTCTCATGTCATGGCAAATGTTTACAGCAAGTGTTTAAAATATATTTGTGATCTTTAAAAATAGATGCAAAGATTGACGAAAATGTACCCTTTCATTTTTTGATATACTATTTTCACAATTTGACCATACTATCGTTGCATTGCAACAAAGGCTTCTAAAGTGTTTCATGTTTGTCATGCAAACTAGACAATCACACTGTATGGCGTTTAAAAAAAATCAAACTTAGCTAAATTCAATCTTGGTTAGACGGATTTGAACTGAAATAAATATCTGAAGTCTGATGTATAAAACGATGCTGTAAAATCACACCATTCACGTTTCTATTCAGGTTTGGTTTCAAAATCGACGGGCAAAATGGAGAAAAACAGAGAGAGGAACGGACCAGGAGGGAAGCAAAGATCCAAGCAGCGATGGCACAACTCCAGCTCGGACCCTCAGCCAGTCTCCAGATCACGGAAGAAGTAAAAAAGAGTCCATGGACCTGCAACAGAAGTGCGTTGAAGTCACATGACTCCACTCAATCACGTTGAGCGACATCCAAAGCAATAATCTTTATATTTCACACAGCCTGAACAGGGTGGTGGGATCGGGTGGGCCTTTTTTCCCCTCGTGCCTGCCAGGGACTCTGCTAAACACAGCGACTTACGCACAAGCACTTTCACAAGTGGCTACTTTAAAAGGTAAGATTGTTTATCATAATTTAGATGATACAAAGTCACAAACAAGAAATCCATAATGAGACGTGTCTTTCCAAAGGAAGTCCTCTGTGTTCCTGCTGTGTGCCTGACCCGATGGGTCTCTCCTTCCTGCCACCGTATGGATGCCAGAGTAACCGGACAGCCAGTGTTGCAGCTCTGCGGATGAAAGCCAGGGAGCATTCGGAGGCTGTTCTGCAGTCAGCCAACCTGCTGGGGGCAGCGTCCACTACTGGACCTGGGACTGGACCCGGCTTGGGCCAAAGTATAGTTCCCAGCGGAGGAAGTGATGCCTCTTCAGATACTTCTAAGATCACAGCTCTGAGAAGAACTCCTGACAAACATCTGCACTGTCCAAAAGAAGGTCCGGATAAAAAATGAAATCTGTTTTTTTGCTTTTTGGTCAACTGAGGGATAACCAGAAGGATTTATAGTTGACGCTTTTTTTTGGGCCACACTGACCCAGCCCGGACAGAACTGGCAGCGATTCCGTGTGTATTTTCGGTGTATTTTCCCTTTTTACTCCATATTTTTGACATTGGTTGGTCCTTCTTGCGTAGATGTGGAACTATTTATTCCATCGTGTCTGGGAAAGACTTTCGATGCTCTGAGGTAGAAAAACAAATCCCTGTTGCACATGTGAACTATTTATATTCCCAACAACCTACGTGGATGTTTGACTTATACCGTGTATTTTGAAGTCAGGTGATGGTTGAAAGTGCATTGTGTCATATATGCCATGCTCAAATATACATGTAACGTGAAATAATTTATGTGCTGTAAGATACTTTTATGGATAAAATGTATATTAGGTGACGTGTCATGTTTTGTACTGGATAAGTGGATAACGCCGAGACGTGATGAGAACCGACACGCTCTTGTCATGGCATCTGGGATTTCGCAATAGACTCCGCGAGACACACTGCTCTTGTTTTGACATGGTCTGTAAAACAATTAAACTTGTAGGTAATCATGTTCATCTCCTGTTGCCTATTGCTCACACCATCTGCCTTCCATCAATTATTAATGGCTTCACGAGCAGGAGGGCTGCAAAAATGGCACTACGGTTGGTCTTATTATTTATTTACTTTATGATTTTCTCACATATATATTACATGAGTCTCAGGATGACATTACTGTAATAGGTGCTAATTATTTTTTGGGGGAATCAAGCTTTCTTAGTTCTCATTCCGACTCAAGTTTCAATCTACTGTCTTCACAGTTCGAAAATAAACGCTTTCCGAGAGAAAAATTAAACTGAGCATTTGTCAGTCTTTTAAAGTCACTTAAATATATACTGTATCAGATTTTTTGGACTATATATATA
>SOMO01000012.1:898501-911527 GCA_028128575.1 Paedocypris carbunculus | reverse complement strand
AAGTCTTTTTTGCCCAAAGTTTTGGTTAAGTAAAATGTGACATGCTTGCCCTATGTATAGGAAGTTGTGCATATTTATATCTCCCAGTAAATTATTTTTCCTCACTGTCAGTAAAACAGACAACATTGAACCCACTGATAAAAAAAAATCTAGCTTGTAAAAAATCAATTTAGACGTGGTTGCAGTTGGTAATCTTTTCTTTTTCCAAACTGAATTGATTTACAGCAAGCTAACACGAGTAATATCTTGTGATGGTTTAAGTCATTTTGACCTATTGTAGAGGATTGTGTGTAACATTATTGATTATTCAACAGAGCAGTTCATTCTATTATGAGATGCATTGTTACGTCAAATTAACTGGAGAGAGGCCAAGCGCGCCCAAAAAACCCTAAACTAAATAATAACACTATTCATTTCTTTCACATTCTGTATGACTGAAGTTAATGAGTTCTTTTGTTACATTAATGATATATTGTTAGTGAAGTCTTATCCAAATGCTGGCGTAAATAAGCGGAGACCAGCACCCGAGGTCACGATAAGGTCAACGTTTGTGTGATTATACCAGCTGTCTGTAGTAGTTAAATAGATCAATAACTTAATAAAATTGTTTCAAATACAAGATAAGACTTGTGCCCAACTGTTTTTTTAAAGGAGGATATATCTGGATTCTCAAGGCCTCTCAAGGCTGTACTTTCCAACAACGTATAAATTAAATTTATAATTTCATTTTTGTTTTTATTACATCCGTTGAAAATAAGTTTTTATTGTTGATATATTGTTTCCTTTTTCGGAGATCGATTTGAGGGCGTTAAAAACATGTAATGCTATATGTGGCCACTAGAGTGGTCTATTGTGCAAAAATCCTTCCATGAACTCGAAATTGTATGAAGGTGAAAACAAATGCAACATAATTAAAGGAAAAACAAAACTGAACTATATAGTTATTGTTGCATCACTAAATGTCCGGAAACTTTTTAATTTGCTATGAGTGAGGATATAACACAACTCCAAACTTTGATTTCTCTGATTTCTTTAATAGCATGTGATGTAATAAGCGTCTGAAAGACGGAATAAGTACAAACTTTGCAATAAGTATTTTGAAAATAAGGTTATTCTTTCATTTTACAGCATCTGAAATCAAGGCAAGGTAAAGATCACCCTCACTTTAAATAATAGTCTTCCAAAGCATAAGAGAAAAGCAATATCAGTGATCTTAAACTGGTATTCTTAAGGCACTTGGAATCCTTTAATAAAAAAGAAACATGCTAAACATTTTGTAACTAAATAAACTGATTTGCCTTATCCATGAGTGATGTTTAGCACCAACATATTAGTAAAAATATGTTCCTCTGATTACTGTGTGCTGAAACTGCATGGTAAGCAAGTGCACAGCAAAAATCGTTTTTAACAATACGTATATAGTTTTTGGAATGCTTCAGATTTCCTATAATGCTTTAAGCCATAAACAATCCCATCCTTTCTGAACTCAGTCCATAAACAGCAAAGCACAACACAGTTCAACGGCAAACCTTAAATACAGAACAACACATGAACTCTTCAAAAGTCACATTTATGCAGATAAATGATAGATAATTCCATGAATAGAGTACAGTATAATCTATACACCAATTTGCTAGAGTCAACTGCTTTCCATGGCAAAGTCCTCTAGTTCACTCATCGTTATTATATCTGTGTGTCTTTCACTGTTGGTATCGTCTTCTTCTGCATTTAAATGTGGATCCGATATTTTCTCATAAGATCTGTACACAATGTCAGGGTGTTGTTGGTAATCTCTGCTGTGGTTCGGCCTTTGCATTTTGCTACTTGTCTCTATTGATCTCTGTCCATCTGGTACAGAAGATGGTGCAGACATTACGGGTGATGGACTTAATGGTTGTAATGATGGCATAGCCATGGGCAGGAATCCATGATACAGCATGTATGGGGTGTTCAACATTTCTACTGAGGTTGGATGTGTTTTACCTCTTTGGGATTTATGGCGTACATTAAGCTCAACATATTTCCCTGTCTCTGGATCATAAAATGTCTTTGTCTTGACTGGTAATGGCATGTCTACCATAAAATACTGTCCGGAATTTGGGTCTTGCAAAAGCCTTTTTTGCAACAAAGGTTGAGCAACCAAACTTGGTACTGATTGGCCAACCACAGTGGGCACAGTTTGTGCCATGTTACTGTGCATAGGCTGTCTCTCAATATTGGACACGGGTTGGGCAACCATATTGGGAACAGGTTGGACAACCATATTGGGCACAGGTTGAGTGACTTTACCATAGATTTGTTGTTCATCTATGCTGGGTACAGAATGGGCATCACAATTGTGTCCAGGAGGAACCATTTTACTGTGTAATGGTTGTTCATCCTTAATGGGCACAGGTAGTGCAACCAAATTGGGCAGATGTTGGGAGACTTTACCCTGGATTTGTTGTCCATCTATGCTGGGTACAAGTTGGGCGTCTAAATTAGGTCCAGGATTAACCATTTTACTGTGTAAAAGTTGTTCATCCATGTTGGGCACAGGTTGAGCAGCCACGTTGGGCAGAGGTTGCGGGACTGTGTCGTGGATTGGCTGTCCATCCATATGGTGCATTGTTTGTGCATCTACATTCTGTTTAGGATGAGCAATTTTACTCTGTGTAGGTTGTCCATCCATATTGTGTAAAGATTGGGCAATCATAATGGGAGCAGGTTGAGCAACTGTACCATGGATAGGTTGCCCGTCCATGTTGTGTAAATGTTGATGTTGGGAATAACTTGGCTGAAGCTCATATTGTGAAAGAGGAGACTTGGCTTGGTCTGCTGGTTGTGTGTCAGAAAATGGCAAGGGTTCAGAAGAGGTATTGTTGATAGGTTCAGAATCAAACAGTCTTTCCGGCATCTTGATCTCATTTTTTTTCATACGCCTTGTTGTAAGTCTTTGTGCACGACGTAGAGCTTTTTCAGATTTAGGCGGAACTGCCGGAGGCTTCCCAAATGGTCTCAAATCACTACATGCTGATTCGGGCCTATCGTAGCAGGCTGACTGTGGTCTTTCATAGCAGGCAGATGCAGGCCTAGGGTGGACATTCTTGAAGTTTTCATTTTTGGCCATGAATGTTGCCATGTGTCTTATAGAACTGTTTTCCGTTGCCTCAGAAGTTGTGCTGATCACAGACTGAGTTTCGTCATCCTCAACAACTTGGTTGCTTCTACTATTGGCACTCGATTGTGTCGCACTGCTGTCTGTTAAGGAGAAAGTGGTTTGAAGTGGTTCTACATTTTCAAGAAGGCGAGTGGAATTTCTTGGTTCAAGTAAATCAAGACAAAAGTCAGAATTTTCTGGATTACTTGAGACATATTTTGGGATGCCTGAACTAGAGTCCTCAAAGAAAGACTTGTGAAATAATGGCTTGACAGTTTTGGTGACAGAAGACCCTCTAATGGTGTTATCCTTCACTTTAAACATGGTTGGCTTTCCCAAGGCCGGGGAAGAGGAGTTGGACCGAGGTCTTGGCCCATGAACTTTACCATAGTCTGCTAAGCTTTGCAAAAACGAATTATCTTCCTTTCTGGAGTCCTCTAAGTCTTTACTGTGAGTCATTTTTTGAAATGCGTCGGATGATATGGTTGGATTTAGCTCACGATCTAAAGCGTTAACAGTATAATATTGGAGTTCGTCTAATTCTTCTACTCTAGGTGAAGCTGTATTTAATATCTGTTGTTGTTCTTCTTGTTTGACAGTTGCAGACAAAGACACGCTTCTCTGAGATTCCGGACCATTAAAACAAGAAGCCGTTCTATTTGCATCAATATTAGGAATTTGGCTTTTGTTTGAAACAATGTTGTCAGCTTTTAATTGAGTGAAATTACTAACTTGCTGTTGTAGTCTTTGTTCCAAAACAGCAGATTTGGCATTTGAAGTCTTGTAAGTTATCAAATTATTTTTTTGAGAGTTACTAATTCCTCCCCCAACAGGGATGCACGGAAGTGAAATTGTTTTCGGATCAAAATTATTTTGATTAGGATCTTCTTTATCCATTTCTTGGACTTTGATGGTGTTTTCCTCATCGAAATGTTGATAGTGTTCTTGTTTTGTTAGTATTGCTTCAGGTTCTCTTTCTATATCTGACTTATTTCTATGTACATTTCTAGACACAGACTGGTCTTGTCTTTTGAAAAAGTCATTTTTGAGCAGTGTCTCTTTTGACTCTTCTTCAGCACAGATTACTTTAAGTCTGGCATAGTCTGCTAAAGCTGATAATTCTGGTCTGCTTGCCTTCCTCATTCTTTCTTTGTCCTCTGCTTTCGACTGTATTCCTTCTCTCTTTGCGACCTCCTGGTTGATTTGAGCCGTTTCTTGTTCTTTTTCTGCATTTTTTTCTATTTTCTCAGGAACAGAATCTCTTGTGTTATTCCTGTCAGTCTGCTTTTCTGTAGCCATAACATTTCTTTCTTTCTTCTCTCTTATACTTTTGCTTTCATCAACATTCAAAAAACCTTCATTTTGTTTACTTAAATTTAGTCTACTTGAATTTTCATCGATTGCTTTATTGCTTTTCACTTTAAGGCTCATGTCTGTGGGTTTCACTTCTACTAGTCTTTTATCAAAATTAGACTGATTATTTTCTCTCACCTGTCTCAGAAATGGTTCTTGCTTAGAATAAAAGTTTGGAGATGGTATGATTTCTTTTCCATGCGCTGATGTTGATATCTTTTCACAAGAGTCTGTCAGTTCAATTTTGGGTTCAATTTGAGACATTACTGGTTTCACTGGTGACTTACTTTGCTCTGAAAAGTTTTTCTTGTCCTTTTCAGGCTCGGGAGAAGCAGATTTTTGTTTTACAATTTCATTATGTTTCACTTTACTTTGTTGTTTGTGGTCAACCAGGCTCGTCTTTGATGGGTCTTTCTCTTGAAATGCATTTATGAGTTCTGAACAAATTCCTGGGACTTTAGAGTCATCTTGGTCTCGTTTTATTGCAGAACACACATCCTCATCATGACTTCTAACTTTGCCCACATGATTTTTATTGTCTGTGGCAAAAGCATTGCTTGAAATCATTGTCATCCTGTTTGCCAATTGCTTACTTGTGTTAAATCCGTGTAACTTCTCAGGCATGGCATTTTTCTTCTCCACATAACTGTTTTCACTGCTTTGCATTGGTTTGATAGAGACTGGTTCATTTTTCAAAGCAGCTGTAGAGGAAAGCTCTGAATTTTTATTACACTGTACGGGACTTTGGGATGACGTATTAAAATCATAGCTCAATGTATTGTCTTCAATTTTCCCCATTTGCGGTTTTTTAATTGTACTGGGCAATTTACTTTCCCTTTTTGTATTTTCAGTGACTCTGTTTACCATTGTGTCCATTAACACTGACTTTTCAGAAATGGGCTTTTTAAAGACCTCATTAGTTTTATCTGTGCTTTTTGATTCATACGTTTGTTCAGCTACAGGGAATACATTTTTAATAACAGTTGGATAGTTTCTAGAATCAATATGGCCTTTTAGTTGAACTTCCTCCTTTCCCTTCATCTGTGCACCATCATTTGTGCTTTGCTTTGATGCTTTCACATTCTGAGATTCCTCTACTTTCTGTTCTGTACTTGCAGCATCTTTGGTTGTCAGAAAAGGTTCGTTTTTATGAACTTTGTTTTCTACAGCCTTTGCATTTTCTACAGTGGTGTCTCTTTCTTTTAAACTTTGTCCATCAATTAAATTTGCCTGACAGGGAGTTGGATTTGAGTTGTCGACATGTGTTTGATAGCCTGAATTCTTCTCCTTTAATAGAAGTCTGCTGCTGTCCAGTGGAATATTGTTTTGTAACATGGTAGTTTCAGATCCATTGTTTTCTTTCTTTTTACTGTCATCTTGGTTTAGGGGTGACGTGAGAAGACTTTTAGTCAAAAACCCATATTTAACCAAGAGGTCATCGTAAGATGTACTCAAGGTTCCCACACCACTTTGGTTTGCTGCACTCGTTGGGGTTTTACGCTTTTTAATCTCGTGTTTTTGAGCCTCATTGTCTTTGCAAGCGTTTTTGTCTTTGTCCATATTCACTGATTTTTCGCTTTTTACACGAATGCCTTCATCCTTCTTGTGTCTCTCGGACTCATCAGAAATCTGCTCTACTTGCTTCGCTTTGTTATCGTTCTCATCTATGCTATATTTGCTTGAGACACAAATAGTATAGATCATTGGCTCATCATCTGATCCTGCATCTGTTTTACTTGAAACACATATGTTGTATATCATTGGTTCCTCTGCAGGTTCCTCTTTAGTCGCTGTAAGATCACTCGTGTTTGTGATGTCCCCTATGGGCTCTGAAAGTTCTTTTAAGCCTGAATATACCTCATTCATTGTATCTGAGGGTGTCTTTTGTGTGTCTGATGAGTTTTTAAGGTTGGATTTACTGAACATTTGACATGGATAACTAGAATCTTCAGCCTCATGTGCTTTGTAGGTTTCTTTTGGAAATAATTCTCTGTCCATTTTTGGGAGCATGTTGTTACCACCTTCTCTAGCTTCAGTATCCAAACATGTAGAAGTTTCCTGCTTGGTTGGTTGGGAGAAATTGTCAGAGTCTTCGTGACTGCTTTCAGTGGTAATATCAGTTGATAGTTCTGGTATAGCTCCAACGTCACCCAAATTTTCTCTTTCACATTTCTCTTCCGCATCCTGGTAAGTTGTGCAGGTTGGAATCAAATTCACACATTCCGACTTGTCTAATACTTCTTGTAGCGAGATGTCATTTTTAACCATCAGGTCATTTGATGAGGATGCCAGTTGACTTGCAGTAATCCAATGGCTATTTTTAATCTGTTCATTTTTAGATTGATCCTGAGCAGCTATAATCCTGTTTTGATTATGTATATCAGCATATTGATTTCTCTGTATGTGAGCTTCCGATGTTCCGGGTGGTGTGGATTTATTTTGGACATCGGTGTTCTTCTGAGAATTTGTGTCTAATTTGAAATGATCTTTTGTGTTCTCGGCAGACAGAAGCTTTGTGTTCGGTTCAGTTAATGGAAGTGAATCTACGGTCAGGCTGCTCGGTTTAGTGTTTCCTAAAAGATTTTCATTCTGATCAAGTAGTAGTGTTTGGTTTTCAATGAGACTTGGTTTTTGGGAAGTATAGTTTGATGACTTAGCTGAGAAAGCCGAGCGACTTGAAGTTGGGTTGTTGGGTAACTGTTCTTGACTTTGTAGTGTTGAATCTTCCAAGTTCATTAAATCTCCATCAGTTCTGGTTTTGGTGTCTTTGATGACAATGTTTGTTGTATTTCCCACTGTTTCACTTCCTTTATCTTTTATATTTTCCTTAAATTCAGCTGCAGAGCTGATGTTTTGTGTTTTTGTGGTCAGGGGCTCTGTAGACATTTTATTCAAATTTACTATGTAATTATCAAAATATTCCAGATCCAATGGTGGTTTTTCTTTTGATTGTAGGGATTCATTCCTAGCATAACTCTGAGCTTGATTTTGTTCTTTTTCCTGGGTTACACTGGAATATGTGATGTCCTGAAACAAGTGATTTAATCTGTCTGCAGTAATTTCTTTTTTGAAAGAGCTTTGTGCTTCTTGCTTTATTATATTTCTAGCAATAAGTCCTTGTTTGGCTAGACCCTTTTCTTTTATTGCTAATATTTCCTTTTGAGCATGTGCTTTCAGTTTTGAAGTGAGTATTTCTTGTTTGCTTTGACCTTTTTCTTTGTAAGTAAGTGCACGGGCCATTGTCCTGTCGGTTTCTTTATTAATTGATGGTTCTTTTTTGTCGGAGTAAATGTTTACTTCATTTGTGGTGTCAAAATGTTTTCTTGGAAATCTTGGTAGTAAACTGGAGTCGTCCACTGGATCTTTATTTATTGTAGTCGACAGATCACATTTAATGAGGTTTTGTGGATCTTCTGATTTAGCTAAAACACAAACATTCTCCTTTATCTTCTTTGCTTGTTCGCTGTCCCGGACTGAAAGAATGTCGTTGATACTAAAACGATCTCTAGTTTTAATCTGATCCGAGGAGTCAGACTCAGCACTTTGAAAACTCATATCTGCTTGTGTTTCTGACTGTTTTGATATGAACGCATTATAATCGATGTTTTCGTTTGAACCTGATGTCTTCATCTGATAGTTGCTTTTTGGCTTTTTATACAAATCGAAAGCCTTCAGCTGATTATCATTGTAAGAAGTTTTAACTGTTAACAAGTCTTCTCGGACCACAGTCTCTTCTTCTATTGCAAGTCTACCAAGTTTAATGTCTTCATTGACTTTCTGCATGTATGTCTCCTTTTTGACAGAAGAACCGTTGTTGGCTGAGGGCAAATATTGCTTGGCCGTGGCCTTTCTCTGCTTGTCCATTTTGATTAGCGCGGCTATTTCTCCTGTAACAGGTCGAGGTTCAAGCTGGCCGAGATTTGGATTCTTTCCGGTTGAGTTTTTGGGACTAGACTGGTCATTTCGGCTATACTGGAAATGCGTTTTTCTTCCAGTGTACTTTTGATTCAAATCATGTTGACTTAAATTATTTCTTGAATTAGTCCTCTGGAACTCCATTTCTGGTCTACCGGGGCTGAAACTACCATGTAGGTCTTCAGGATTCCAAGACACTCCTTCCGTTGAATAATTGTGAAAAGGTAAATCTTGGGGGATTCTTTCTGTTTTAGCCAGGAAATCTGTCTTGGAGAGTTGACTGTTTAAATCATATTGGAACAAACTGTGATTAGCAGTTCCATCTTTAATTTGTGGTGAAGTTAATGTCAAATGTGATCCAGAGTTGTCTGTATAATCCTTGTAGGTCATGGCAGCAGCACTCGGCACTGGGATTTGGTTACATGAAGCCCCTGTGTCTGCTCCGAATAAATTCTCCTGAGCAGCTTCCTGAGATACAAGAATATCTGAAAAGCTTGATTCAGGTTCATCCAATTTGGATGTCTGCTTAATTCTATCAGCAGTTTCTGACCCTTTGAACCTCGTGGGGCTGTATGTGCTTTTGACTCTTTTTCTGTTGTCTTTTAGGTTGAAGAGTAAACTTGAAGCTCTGGATTTGTAGCTGTCGCGCAGATGTTTTACATCAGACAGCGATTTTGAGTCGGATTCGCCCTGAGAGGAATACTCAGAGATCGAAGGAGTGTTTGCCATCTGCAAGATCTCCGATGTCTCAGTTTCTTGCCTTGTGTTTATAACTGGTGTGAGGAGCTGTGTGATGTTAAATGGAGTCACTCTACTGGACAAGGAGTTGTTAACTACTGTCTCTTGAGTTACTTTGTTCATACTGTGCACGCTTGAATCAAGCCGATGAGATTTGTCATTGGTTGGAGAAACAGTCGAAGGCCGATTGCTGGGAATTTTACTCCTAATAAAGTTGCTTTTTTTCCAAGGTGGGCAGTTCGCCGCCATTTCAGACTCGCACCTTTTCTCAACCGCCGAAGCTTTTTGAGTGACTGTTGATCTTGAGCGTTGGTTGGGAACAAAGTCTTGAACTTGTCTTTGACCAAAACGCTTGCTTTCGAACAACCAACTTGAAAGTGTGTGAGTGTCCTTCAGCTCTTTGTACATGGGGGAATCATACCACCTTGGCAATTCATTCGCTGAAAGAAACCCTGGGAACGTGTTCTCCGCAGAATACAGGCTATACTCTTCCCAAAGCTGGAAAGGACTAAATTCACTGTGGAAAAAAGCATTAGTTGAGTTCACACAGTTGAACTTACTTTTGGAGGATTTTAATAAAACCGTCGTGTCCAGGTGAGCTATGGTCGCTGCCATTTCAGATGTGTGAAAAGTGTTTTTGTGAGCCTGAAAAGTGCTTGACTTTACATTTTGTTGGATTCCCAACTCAGTGAAGTCCTTCTGAATCCTAAGCGGGGATGATTTATCCAACGATTCATTGCAAAACTCTCTATATCGGTCTCTTGATAGAATGACGTCACACGTCCCACTGTCCTGGTAACACTCTCCAGAACTGAAGGCCTTGATTAGAGAAGACACTCTCGATGAGCTTCTGTTCTGCTGCCACGTCTCTTCTTTGGGGCTGTTTAAATAAGACAAGCTCCCTTGTTTAGAACCCAGCTCCTGTTGAGCACTATCCAAACACGAGTCTTGGAATGTCGAGCCAGATTCAGTCGGTACGTTTGCCTCAGCATGCTGTTGGACATTGTTGGAACTTTTCTCCTGGGAGACGGTCCTAGTTTGGGAATCCTCCGCAAAGGCCTTGTGTCGTTCAGTTGGCGAACAGCAGCATTCCGAGTCATTATAAATGGCCTCTTCTCCAATGCACAGGCTTCTGAAGGCTCGATCCGTGAGGTTGCTCACCTCTCTGTCAGTCTCATCCATAAAGCTGCCGTTACTGGAAGCGTCAGTGAAGCAGTTGGAGTGTTTGCGATGGCCCTGCATGCTTCCCGATCGGCTTGAGTGGCGTTTCTCATGAGAGCTCATTTAAAGTTCTCACTCTCATGGACGGGACACAGTTGTCCCTGTCAGTCTTGATGATGGCTGACGCTCAGTGTCTTGCATTTAAGTAGTTCACCTTCTAAAAGGCGATTCAGGTGCCGTGCTTTCCTGCAGGAGAAGCAGAGGAGTTCATTGTTGTCATGATCTGGAATTCTCAACGCAGTTTGAAACAAGTCAATGTTTGTGATTCACTAATGCAGTCAAATATTACTTGATTAAATATGTGCGTTTAAGCAGATCCTGTTATCAATTCAAGAAATTTGTGCTGAATCATGTATGTTGCATCCTATGGTCAAGCTATATAAAGGAGGAAAGTGCTTCCCATTTTACAAATGACCACAGGATCTCATATCAACCTTGTCTGGCACACACACACACATGCTAAAATGGGGTCCAGTGGAATGTCCTGCACGTGGCCTTCGCTTTTTAATGATTCTGTTCTGATAACTGCCTTGTGCATAATAGTTCAAATTGTTTTGGTGATTTAGTCAAAATTCAAATAATGTTGTATCTTTAGGAAGAAAAAGAAAAAAAGTTTAACGTGAAAATGCTTTATTTATCTTTACAAGTCATATACACATTTGAATACTGTATCGCTTCATGACAACTTTAAAAATATATATGCTTTTATATATTAATCCAAACATACACATTGCTATCAATCATCAAACCATGATTAAGTACATTTTTTATTATCTAGTTATACTTATGATGAATATTAAATTACCATGTCTTCGCAAAGTAATAATTTATGATCTTTTTGATGTTTAGACATGTTTTTAAATATTATTGTATAAATGAAAAATAAATATGAGGAATTACAGTTTCCTATTGTTAATTATAAAGTTGAGGTTAAACTATTGGATATATGATAAAATATAATACTATATGTTGTATCTAGCTTATGTAAAGATTTTATTTGCAATAACAGAATGCTTTAAATTTAAAAAATAACAGCACAAAGGTGACATAAAAGCACAAATGAATGTACAATTGCACAAATAACAATACAGCACATTTTTCTTACCTTTTGTTCTTAAATCTCATTTTTCAGTAGAAAACGAACTTCTCACACCTCAGAATGAAGCCATTTTTTATCGGTAGCATAATAAACCTGGGAAACAGCTGCAGAAGTCTTTTTACTGATGTTGTGTTCACTTTGGAAGGCTAAAACGGCTGAATATTCTTCAAGCTTTATATATATAAAAGAAAAAAAGAGAGTGAAAACACAGCAGGTCCACCAGAGCAATAGCATCAAATGTTTAGTAGCTCACTCTGCTACAGCTGTGGTGAAAACGTTCAAGCTAAAAACATAGCCTGATGTCTTCAGACAGAAAATCTTTCAAGCCTGGTGCCAAACGTCCAGCTGATAAAAATCCTTTTACTCCTTTGTCCAGATGAGGCAAAATGGCCCCTGAGAAGAATTAGAATAGAGAAGAAAACCCCCCCGTAGCGTGAAGATCAAAACACATATCCACTTGTGAAGTTGTTGTGGTGGACAGCATGTATCTACCCAGATGAGCATGTGCCCACCGTGTAAAAATAGCTTGTTGCTTCACTAACAAGTGTCACCCACTTTTTTGGCCGAGCCTAAGACTTATCAACAGATGTCATCTGAAACCCTCAAGACTCTGAAGAGCTTGTCTTTTTGACTTCTCTTTGTCTCGAAGGTACTCTCACTTCAAACACAGTATTTCACAACCATGGCGCTCACAACCTGCGCTCATGCCGGTTAGGTCCATAAACGTTTTACAGACCGTCTGAGGAAAGAGGTCACAGTGTGAGGAATATTTTTGGTGTCCCCATCCCCCGTATGTCAGTCCATTTACAAACGTCCCCCTGATGTCAACTCTGAACTCTGCAGCAAGGCAATGCTATAATAGGACATGGGTGCCGTGAGCTCTTTCCCAGGAGTCTTGACTGCAGCAGAGTGCTTGGTGTGTAAAAGTGATGGACACTCACAAATGGAAGGGAGGGCTGCCCTCTCTCCTCTTTAGAACTCTCTGTTGCTAAGCTCCAGCTTGTAGTCTGCGGACTGACCTCTTTCTTTCCCTCATTGCCCCCAAACAATTTACATTTTATGGTCTTGTGTGTAACGTTTGCAGGTTTTTGTTTTTGCATGTGCTTGTTTTTGTGAACACCACTGTACTTTGTGGGCACTGGTTTCATGTAACCAAATCCCAGTGCCGAGTGCTGCTGCCATGACCTACAAGGATTATACAGACAACTCTGGATCACATTTGACATTAACTTCACCACAAATTAAAGATGGAACTGCTAATCACAGTTTGTTCCAATATGATTTAAACAGTCAACTCTCCAAGACAGATTTCCTGGCTAAAACAGAAAGAATCCCCCAAGATTTACCTTTTCACAATTATTCAACGGAAGGAGTGTCTTGGAATCCTGAAGACCTACATGGTAGTTTCAGCCCCGGTAGACCAGAAATGGAGTTTATAAGGCGTACCGTTAATAAATGTCTATTTTCAAATCTGTTTGGTATACATTTGTTCGAATTATAAGGCGCATGGCAGAGGTGTAAAGAGTACATGAAAACTATACTTGAGTTAAAGTACAGATAC
>SOMO01000012.1:852827-863302 GCA_028128575.1 Paedocypris carbunculus | reverse complement strand
GATGGACAGACAGACTGACATAACTAATTCAGATTAGATGCCCATTAAGAAAGTTTAAATGTGTAGAAATTAAGTAGAGCTAATTCTCAATATGTGATTGTTGAGGAACTTTCCTTCCATTTTAATTCCAACAAATGGCATCTCACTCAATTGGATTGGTGTAAGTTAATGTTTTAAAAGAACTGTAAAGTAGTAAGCCACATCCAAAGACTATTTTCTGGCTCACAAATTCAACTCATACTACATTTCATGCAGCATGCGGAGGACAATTCATCAAGAGAGCTGATAGGCTGTCAAACGCCCGTATGATGTGGAATCAGACGATATGAATGTTTTCATCAGATCGGCACGGCCTATAATTACCGCCCCTGTTTCCGAGGCAGCGACGGATAAAGCAGCAGTTGCAAAGAAACAGCAATTTCATGCCCTTGTGCCTGAGTAATATCTCTGTGCATCCTTTTCCAGATGGCGATGTCTTCTTCACTGGGAACTAATGATGTGGGCCACGTTTCAGGGGGGAAAAACAACAATAAAAGCGTCTTTAACCTTCAACAGCAAATGCAATGTTCTAGTGAGTGTTCCCGTGGAAAAAATTAACAAATATCAATTATATTGCCCACTGACGTGTATTCGTCTGTAATAATCTAAATTGATTTAAAGGAAAGATTGAGACAGCAGCACTGGATAGGTGCGGGATTACGGTTGTGGTGACATTGGAAAGGTGTGAAGACATCTTGGATTTCAAAGGATTTCTCTTCCTCTAAGACGTTTATTTTCCACCATCAATGCCCTCGTTTGAACAGTTTACCCACCTGCCTTCGGAAAGAAGGTGGAGGAGAACTTGAGCATTCACAACCAATCTATGAAAGCATCTTGACAAAAGCCAACAGATTGTCAAACACTGATTTAAAGTTCAAGTTGAAGTATATTTATATAGGGCTATACAAATGGCCTATAGCGACCAAAAAAAAAGTCCAAAAAAGTCTTTCAAAAGAAAAATGTCCATTAATTATCTGTGCTCAAAAATTAGGAAAATTAAGGAAAAAATTGGGAAACTGATGTGCTTGGCAGCACCAATAAAACACTTTTCTGAATGGATTGATGTATATATTTGCATGCTTGCAATGTTGGGCTCACGCATTCATAAAGTGCACAAAAGAGATTTAAGTGCTTCTCCGCATACTGCATTTTACATGTGATGTTTACATTTCAAACCATTCTCACTGCCACCATTCTGCAACCTAGATGGCCCATGTTGTCTTTAAATTATACTTTTA
Organism: Paedocypris carbunculus; assembly: GCA_028128575.1. Taxonomy (NCBI): domain Eukaryota; kingdom Metazoa; phylum Chordata; class Actinopteri; order Cypriniformes; genus Paedocypris; species Paedocypris carbunculus. The sequence goes on along the minus strand of SOMO01000012.1, from coordinate 862,025 downwards.
GTTCTTAGCAGTGGTGTAAAGTACTTGAGTAAATGAACTTTGTTACTTTAATATGTAAAGTTAATACTTTAATTGACACTCGTTTTTCAGCGCGCTCTATAAATGAACCTGACTTGATTTTAATATGACTAATAACAAAAATAAAATACATAATATGTTTTGGACTTGAAAAACAAACGCAGTTGATTTTTCTTTACCTCCACACTGCTGACGGAATCCTTCCCGAATCGCTTCTGAACAGATTGTAATGCACTGCTGAGAAGTCCGGACTTCTTTTGGTGGCCATTATTCACTTTTTTCTTCTGAGAATCTGAGCGGAACAAATGCAAATATCACACAAAAACTTAAAACCGCAATGTCTGACACACAGACAGCAATAACCAACCTATAAAGAGCTGCCAAGCTTTCATTGCCGTCTCCTCCCAGAGTGGACACACGTCGCTCATGGAGACCTGGCCTTCTTTACCCGCTGACTTTGCCGACAGGTCGATTTTACACGCTTCCTCTAGCGATTGTCTCCGCTCCTCCACAATCTTGCTCCAAGTGCTTTCGCCGAGCATCATCAGTTCAGACTCCACTGAAAGCATTCCAAAAATACCCACACAGTACTCTTAATTTCTACAGAAGCATAAAACAAAACAAAACTGAAGTTTTCAGTGCAAGAACTTACGGTAAGTTCTTCACAAACACAAGAACAGAAGAAACTCATGAGAAACATTTAAAAATGTGAGAAAATCATATTCTTTAATTTTAATGCTGTTCAGCTGAATGCAAACAGAGAATCAGCATTCATCATTTTGAGGTTTAACAGTAAAATATAATCAGCAATGTCACAAAACAATTGATAAGTCTATTCATTTTGACTGAAATTTAGAGGCCTATACCTTAAAACTAGACACACTCGTGAAACTATGAAATAGTTTCTTGTGTGTAAAGCTAGTTTGAAAAATCTAATCAAAGGTGCAATAATTTTCAATCTGGAGATCAAAAAAAAATTCAGACCTTCTGCTGAATCCGCCACATTGGTCTGTGACATCATCCAGCTGTTCTTGCGTGGGAAAAGATGTCGCCAGATTTTCCTTGAGGATTTTCTATGAACTTCACATCCAAAGCCGTCAAGAAAACTAAAATGAGACTTTGATTAATTTCTTTGCTTTAGACCAAAACACAGCTTGGCATCACAGCTTCAAAAAAAAGAGTAAAATTAGACAAAACACTTTGAATATGTAGATATCAATAGTGAATGAAGCATAAAACCATACCTGCCAGAACGGATCAGGACAAGGCAGTGCATGAGACAGATGATAAAGTTAAAACTGGAATTGTACGTGGCCATAATTATATCCCAGTGCTTGTGCAACACGTGAAGGGTTTGAATAATGAGTCCCTGTTCATCTGCAGTCTGTCTGGGTCGGGACAGGAAGTACAGAAGGGCTCGGTTCAGGCTTTTGTACAGTGCACGAACAGTGGTCTCCTTGTGACCTTGACCTCTCTCCAGAGCCTAAAATCAACACACAAAAGTGACCCGACTGGAAACTATATCCCCATTGTTTCCACAAGAGTACTTAGAGATCAACTCACCACTGCTATTTGTTCAACTATAAAGACCAGAAGACTTTCAGAATCTATCACAAACAGGCCGGCATAGAGCTTCTCCACTAACTTTTTAATAAAAAATGCCACATTTTCCACCAAAACAGCAACCTTGCCATCGGGTTTGGACCTGGAGGGATCTTGGAAAGAAATTGTGGGAGACTCTTAATATTAATTTCATTATAATATTAAATTAAGTTTTAGTATTAAACTTTTAAAGTCAGATTATTATACAGCCTCATTATTTTATCAAAAGTTTTTTTCTGAGTGTCTGATCCATTTACCATGTCTGGCTACGTGTGTAGAATGCCCTTCTTGTCCTGTCATGTGGATGATGTCCATTACAAACTCAAGAAGTTCTGTCTGAAAGCTCTGCCTCAGTTCCGGACAAACACCCTCTGGAGAAAACTAAAATAAAAGCAATCAGGGTTGTGTTTAAAAAGGAGAAATACACGTCTTGCCCATTATGTGAAATACAGAATGGTGAGGAAAATCTAATTACGAAACCATAAGATGTCTCATAAAAACTGTGCAAACAGTGGCACCTTATGGAGGAAAGATATACACAACACTGACTTGTATCTTAATATCACTAATTATTATATGTAGTAAAAACAAATAATTCACAATACGGTAAAAATGAAGTAAAACATTTTTATTTGAAAACTTTATAAACTCAAACTATTCATTGCTGTTTGCAAAAGCATTCTAAATCGCATATTGTCACAATAAGGCACTTTATTTACAATTACCCATAGTTCTTGCAGGTTCACATAATCATAACACATGTGTGATAAAACTTCCTGCAATTAGTGTGTTTATACTATTGTGCAATCAACTATTTTGGAGAAATATAAAACGGTGCATATTTTTAACTGACATCGTAACAAAAAAAATCTCAAACTAATGTAAAAACAATCCTAAAGAAAGCATAGATACTAAAAATATGATTCATGTATGGAGATTTCTGTCTACCAAATATTTTGACTCTTGATGTTTGATTCATGAAATGTCAGCATTCTGCGGCTGGTACCTCTAACAGCTGTATCAAAGGATGCAGGCCACTTTTCCCAGAGATGTTAATGAGGCTATCCATCAGAAGGATGCGGATAAAGTCGCACACTTGCTTCCTGCCTGGGTGAGAAGAGCGAAGCTCCCCAACATCAACGCCACTCTGGACACCTGAGGAACTCTGTGTGTGCGCAAGGACAATTTGTTTGATCGACATTTTAGGTTAATGTGTAAAAAATTATCTCAAGAATTGTACCTCTGGATTTTCAGTAGGGAAAACGGTGCTGGCCAGTGAACTGAGGAAATCAGGAGAAGTCCAGAGAGGATCTTGTGGAAACATGCTGTTCACTAAACAAAAGAACTGCATCACGCTGCCTGGATATTTGACTGACCAGTTGTCTTCACTTCCTGAAACAGGCTTTTTAGAAATGGGCAGATTATTATGTTAAAAATCAATTACTGTAAATATCATGTACATGCTAAACAAAAAAAAAAAAGATGAATAAACATTATATAAAAATGTAAAAATTGACATATACATACAACTATAACAGACAGTATATCAATAAACTAATTTTTTATTGGACATCAAGAAAAATGTGGTCAAAACGGCCATTAGGTGGCGCTATTTCTTACTGTTGAATGACTACTGTTTTGAACACTAGTACTTTGGGTTTTGATAACATAAATCTTACATTCTAATCTTAATTTTCTATCAATTAAATCACATGGTTGATGATTCAAGCCCAGGGGCACTGAACACACAAACTACAGATCCCATAATGCAGTGCTTTAGATGCCTGGCTTTTATAGATTGTGATTTATAACATTTACTTAAATTCACATTTTAACTTTTGTAATTATGAAACGATATATTTTTAATATATTTAAAAACAAAACAAGTTTACACATATCAGTTCAATTTGTGTTACAAATATTTAGTACCTGGAAAAAGTCTTTAAATACAGCTCTACTACATTCTTACAAAACACTTACCTTAGTAATTATAACTTTAACTAACTCTAAAAGGACACAAGCCGCATCTGAGCTCAGTTGAACTCCTTCGGTTTTATTATTGCAACTGTCAATCAAACTCTGAAGCATCATGTCCAGATCCACCTGGAATCCAGAAGATAAACACAAACACACATCATAACATCACATTGTAATACACGTAATAAATGAAAGCATGAGGAAATCTGTCTCTACCTGTCCACTTGTGGAAACTTGTGAATCAGATTTTTGCAAAACCAAATACGAAAAGAGTTGAAAAACTTGAGGAAGGTGAATATGGCTCACAAGAAGCTTCTGCAGAACCTCAAACCCGGGACAAATGCAGCTCAGACACTCATAGGACCAAGAACGAGACTTCAAATTGTCTGTGGTAGAAGAGTTGAGAAAAATAAACTAACTTCCACAAACTCCATGTGCTAAAGTTCTGCTTTGTACCTGTCAAACTGGTAGGGATCTCCATGGTCTCCACTAATGTTCCTGGGGACACACCATCTTTGAACTTCACCAGGATGTTCTGATACGACAGGAAATGGACAAGCAGCCTGAGAACCAGCAGAACTGTGCTTGTATGGATATGGTCTTGCAAGAAGAGCAGAAACCAGTCTGATCCCAGTGCAAAGAACACTTCTTCCTGGTTGCTGTTATTCAAGAGGCACAGAAATGTTTTACAAACCCATGAGGCTATTCCTAAGAAAGGGTTTGACAAATAAAAATGGCTTTAATCATAGCCATGACTCACATGCTAGAAATGTTGGAGAATAGTAAAGATGACAACAGCGAAAGTAACTGGTTTCTGATCCAAATTAACCTTCCAGGAGTCTGTGTCCAGCCTTGCAGGAAAAACAAAAATTTTACAAAAAAATAATTACATATTCAAACATATTACATATACGTAAAAATATTACATATTCAAACTTCCATAATAGATAAAAACCTTCAGATTGGTCATCAAAGTCTGAATCAGAGAAAGTGCTCTTCTCGTTTAAAGTAGGAGGCAGAAGACTGTGAACTAGAAAGAGTCCAAGTCTAGATAAATAAGAGAATTTTACAACAGTAAATATTGTAATATAACAGTAATATAGAGTAAATATTGTTATTTATTTATCACAGAGAAAAGAACTCTCATGCCTCTTGATTTCAGCGCTGTTGAAATGTTCCTCAAGAAGTGATCTGATGATGGTGCAGATGATTGACACATTCCTGCAAGTCACACTGAGGTCATGCAGCAGGAAAAGGAGTTTGTTCATCATGTCCAGTTTCTGCATGATCATGGCAGTCTGACAGCTCACACTGAAAGACAAAAACGCCATTACAATCTTGCACCTATTCAACGAACTCTGTTTGAAGCACAAAGTTTGAACTGAAAAACAGGAACCGTGTTTATTCAAATCAGCACGACTCGAGTTTACCACAAACCTGGAGGGTTTCAGGATCTCAGCAAAATGATTCAGAACACAAATGTCAAGGTTTTCTGGAGCTCTCTGCCACAACTGCAAAAAAAAAAAAGTTGTTTATGAGCAAGTGTTTTACTTAAAACATCACAGCTGGATTTAAAACATTACAAATACTTTTATTAAACAGGTTCACAACTTTGCAGTACCGAAATCCGCCAGAATTCCCTCTTGATTCCACAAATTCACATTTCATCATATTTCCAATTATATCAGGCTCCTAAAATCCGAAGTCTACAAAACCAGACTTGTACAATACAAGAAGCCAAAGAAATATTTTTAATTCCTTTCTATTTAAACAGCCCATAAGCAAATCAAAACATTTTGTGTTTCTTGTTTCACTTAGTAAAGTAAAAGTAGGTGGTTTGTTGTTATACCCTTAATGAAACACGGTTAACAAAGCGAAGAACTAAAATCCACTTGAACTTACCTCAAAGTCACAGAGGACATCCTGGAAAGCACTAATGTTGGTGATATGAACACTGTTGCTGCCCAGGTTTAGCGTTCCAACAAGGGCCAGAATAAGGTGGAAAACCCTCACGCTTATCAATTTAGACTTTGTCTTTAGCAGGAAGGACAAGAGCTGAAAACAAATCTGCATCTTAGTAAAACTAATACTCACAGGGCTGTAACATGTCTGACTGTGGTACCTTGTAGCCACTGATTCGCTTCATCTCTTGCTCCAACACAGGGTTTGTTTCCAAAGCTGAGAGCAGAACTTTGAGAGCAGCATACAGAGAGTTGTCATCTGAGGCCATTGCTACCAAACTCAGAAGGGCAGCAGGTCCACCAATATACTGGAAACTTGTAGCAGCACTTTCAGACTTAAAGGTCCTTACTCCTGGAAGTCATTGTAGGAAATCAGAAGCTAAAATCATTAACAGTTAACTACAGACAAGTGGACAATCGTGAATATACAAGAAGAAGTTTATTTTTACCATAACATCCAACCAGGGCAGCACCGATGGTTCGAGAAGTTCCACTTAGATGCTGACTGAGGTTATGAGCCAGAAAGACAGGAGTTGAGTTATCCCGAGATGTAATTCCAATCTATGATGAGACAAATCAGTTAAATGTTCAACTTCAGGAGGAATGGATGGATGGATGGATAGATGAAAGGATGGATATTAACAAACAGAAACAAAGTTTGATGAGTAGACAGACAGATAGACACAGAGGCAGACAGACTGAAACAAAGTTAGAAAAATAGACAGACAGAAAGAAACAAAGTTGGATGGACAGAAAGAAAAAAAAATTGGATGCACACATGCAAGGAAGATATGCAAACAGACACATTCTTTATTAAACCAAATACATTTTCAAGGTAATTTGTTAGTTAGTAAGTCGGCAAGCAACAATAAAAAGTTCAGAAATTAAACAGTAATAATCACCTCTTTGGCAATAAGACGACAATCCACCTCATTATATTGGTCTCTGATATCCACCACTGTTGTGCTTGTGAAGACAGCTGGGTTTATAGCAAAAGAGATCCTCTCTGGTGAGGTGATTCGAATCTGAGACATGTCAGCCTCTGCTCCTACTCAGAAATACAAATTTGGGTTACACAAAATATCTATATGCACACTTCAAATAAACTTTAGAAAAATGGTCTCACCTTGGGAATTTACTGCAAGATAATTGCCAATATATTTGGTGCCTTGTCTGTACATGATCTCCACTTCTTCAGCATTTAACACTTCCTCACACAAAAACGCCGAACCGACCCGCCAGACCAGGGACGCGTGCTGTTTCCATAGCGATGGTGTGCCAATAACCCCAAACACATCGATGACTGCTGAAGGGTCCATGGAGATGGATTGACCAGGAAAGGGTTGAATATATTTCATCTGTGAAAAGTGTGTTCTGATTATTGATAAACAATTTCACTTGGGGAAAAAAATGATTATTTACTCTTTTAAAAACATAATCTTGGTAAATTTAGCTATGCAATTGTAAATAAATACAAATCTTAAAATGAAGGGAAATAGTTTAGGAAATTCAAGTCTCCCATTAAAAAATGTCTAGTAAAATCTTAGTTAAAATAACTGTTAATGATTGTAGAATAAATACTGTATGATAATTTTTTATAATAAATCTAAAATTACTATGTAATTAACGTTTACAAACTGGTGAAAAAAACATCATATAGGTATTTTTTGTAAATATTGTATTTATGCAAATATAAGCATCCCACTGATTTTTCAGGCATAAAAGAAACAAACGTTTCTAGTTAAATACTTAGGTTAAGATAATCAATTTCCGCGTATTACTTTGATGTCTTCAAATATAGACCTAGAACAAAAATCAATTCTAGTGATGGGAACTCCACTTCCCAGAAACCTCAGCGGATCCCATGTGCCTTTACACTCCAGTCAAAAAAGGGCAGCTTATACAGTGTTCACATTATACAATAAATAAAATCCAATAAATAAAAAAGCAAAGAAAGTTCCAAAGACTGACCCTTGCTGTTCCGATTGCTTCTGCGTTTAGATACACCGTGACCACACAGCTCTTCTTTATAGTCTTGGCCATAACAAGAGAAAAATGGAGCCACTGGCCCTGAATCAGTTGCTTAGAGCATTTAAACCGCACTGAAGATGGTAGAGAGCTAGGACTCTGTACATCTGGCTCCATCATGTCTGCAAAATAAAAAAACTAAAATAATACATTCTATACGGAACATTTGTGTGGCAAGTGAGTAGAAAAAGTGGTCACCCAGAAACTGATAAGCTTCTTCATCAGTGGAGATCACCAAGCAGCTATCATCAGCCGAGATGGTGACGGACAGGCAGATGTACTGCTGCTCCGCACGGGACATGTGACGTACCACCGTGAACAAGCGGACAGGGTGGCTTTCACTGGCAGAGTTGAATCTGCTGATCATGAACCAGCAGGAGAAGGACAGGCCAGCTGAAGGAGGGAAGCCTCGGCAGTCTACGAAGGGAATACAAGGACACGTCTGGTATTGCACTTTCAGACAGACCTTTAAAATAAATTTAACAATCTATCAAATCAGATTTTCTTCTAGTCAGGTGGAATACAGAAAAGTCTCATTTCACGTGACCTCAAGTCAGAGTTAGAATCAACAATTATTTGTATGTTTAGAGAGTCATGGCACTTCAGTTAAAAATCATTGCATCATTGAGTACAGTACATAAGTGCATTATACTTGTTGTACAGTAAGTACATTGTACCTGTTGTACAGTAAGTACATCATACCTGTTCCAAACCCTCCGGTGGAGGTGAAATCCGCACTCACACCTTTTACTGTGGCAAGGGATGGAAGAAACAGGCACCTTCAAACGAGGGATAAAAACTATCTGTTAATAAGTAAGACTTGATTCTTATAGTTAATCGTTTGGTTTGTATTCATAAAAATATAATGCTCACTCAGTGTTAATTACTGAAAAAATAGTTTCGTTTACTTTACTTTCCATCCAAAGGGCCAAATACAATGAGCAGATCGTCTTTGTCTTGCCCTGGTTGCACAACCTATACTGGTCGGAGATTCAAACTTCTATCCTTATGGCAGTAGAATACTTTAGAACAAAATTGGATACTTTATGACTTCTACTCAAGTCTTCTTGGAGTTGCTGACTTTGGTGACAGATTGTTAAGTAAGGTATCTGTGCTTTTGGTTTTCAGGTTCTCTTTACACCTCTGCCTTATGGTCCCAAGTCCGACCCTCTACCACTACTCCACCACAAGCCCACCACAACTGCCTATACAGGCAAAATAAAAACTTAAGATTAAATAATTTGCAATGTGTTGTGCACTTACCCATAACCACTGTCTGTCATGTCAAACTCTACAAAGGAAGGGCAAAGAGACACTCTGTGCGGCTGGAAGTTTCGTGGTGACGTAATCGAGACCAGACTTATGATTCTGTGAAGAGGAACTACCGATCCACATCCTGAAGTTTTCAAAAGGCTGAAACGTCTTTGTATGAGATTCTTATCATGTTCCTCAAAGTGTTTTGACTGGTCTGTGTAATACAAAATCACAACATAAAAAGGTTAAATATACTGTTCGGAATGTGTTTATTTTATTTGTCTGAGTTGATTAAAAAGGGTAAACAAAATTCAGTTCTGGTGGTGACAACATCCTTTTCTTTTTCGATTTTTTTTTT
>SOMO01000012.1:803659-827363 GCA_028128575.1 Paedocypris carbunculus | reverse complement strand
GAAAAAAAAAATCAATATTTCTCTTGGCCTTATATAGGTATTGATCAGGAGAGTTGAATCAACAATGTCACTTAAATGTATGTTTTGGGGGTTTTGGAGGATAACTAGAGGGAGAGTTATTTACCGTTAAACGTCAAAGGAAAAACCTTCAGTGTTTGTGCTTGTCTTGTTCTCTTTGTGTGTCAGGCTGGAGGACATGCATGTATCTCACATTACCTCCATGACATCAGCATGCTGTTAGCCTGTCAAAGTAATCTGGTAACAGCCTGCTCTTCTGCTCGGCTGTGATGTAAGTCAAAGCATTTAGTGGATACGGGGGGGCTGACCTGTGACCCCGGTGCGGCAGCGTGTCTCGTCCATCCCTCAATTCATATTATCCTGCTGTGGAAGCCGTAATGTCTTGTCTAGCTGCCGTTCTCCACGCCGCGCCCCGTCTCCATCCCGACTAAATTCAATCATCACTGCAGAAATGTGCTCGGCTTGCATTTGCGTGTGTAACCCTATAAGCTCTGGCTCTTATCAATGCATACGCTCTAAAATTTCATTTTACCGCAACTGAATAGCAGCGAGGAATTTCACCCGGCTGATGAGCCTCTGCAATTTGTGAAGTGAAGGATGAGGTAAAAGAGGCTGGTGCATAATTTATGATTTGACTGTGGTTTAGTCTAATTGTGCATGACTCAGCAATGCTGATCACAGCATAAAATCGGGCCTTGCAAACACGAAAAAACGATAATCCCACACCATCTTGTCTGTCGTAACGGTGAGTTCCCAAAGGCGCTTATTACTCCCACAAATCAATTACGGAATCACAAAAGCCGTGAGGAACTGTGAGCTGGAGAAACTTTTCATACTTCGATAAATCATCTCAAAACGTAAGCACCAAGAGCGCTTGAAAAATGCCCTTCAGACCTTTCTTTGCTCTCTAAAGTCATCTTTTCTCTTCCCATCACCCCAGGGATGTATCCCATTGCAGGGTAGTCAAGTCAATGAGCTGACAGCCAATCCTGATGAACCTTGCCGGCATCTTTTTGAGATAATTCCAGGTAAGAGATATTTATCAGCGAGTCTTTTGTGGTCATACACAATGCAAAAACAGTCCAACGGTCATGATATGATAAGTTGTGTGTCTGTAAAACACGATTGTAGTCAGGGCGCTGTGTTTGGGAGCTCAAAGCATGAGCTGGCGCATTGTCTGCTGAAATCAAATACAGCCTCTTTATTACCAGAGGTTCTCACTAGAGGGCATGTGGTGTCCTCTGGAGACACAAGGACTTTGTAAAGGAAGAAGTACACTATTCATTGTTATTTATTGCTCCAATGCAGTTGAGCTAAAAGCACACTTTGTAAATCCTCTGCAATTGTACTTTTTTATAGCATTACAGTAATTCAATCGATGCAAGGAGCGTTGCGCATATGTTAAGCTCATAGTTAGTATTTTGTATATAAGCAATACTTTTAAACAATAATTTAAAAATCATTAAAAAATGTAAAAAAAATCAAACCAATGATTTTTTTAAATAACATGTTTCTTTTCATTTGAATTATAAAGATGCTTATATAATGTAATGGGTGAAATTAATATCAATATAAGTGAAATGTTTATTTTACCTAACTGTAAATGTAAAATAAAGTAATTGTTTTTAATATAATTTTCAACCTTTGGTGTTCCTAAGGATTTCAAGAAAAAAAGATTCAATGTACTGAAAAGAACCAAACTTTGAATGTTGCAAAACATCTACAACACTGATAAACTACTAGCAACATTGTTGAGAGCGCACAGTCTGTAATAATAATAATGCTTTCGGTTTTAGTCTGTATTTTTAAAATATTTAAGAATTTGTTATATGAATACTGTATTCTCATATTTTAAATAACCAATGCGGGTGAACAAGATGGTTTTAGTAATTGTTTCTTGTATCATTAAAATACACCAGATGGTTTCCCACAACCCTAAACATTTTGGTTGGAATTCAGGAAGTGACAAAAAACGAGGTCGTTTGTCATTGGAGATGTTAAACGTTTGACTCTTCTGTCAGTCACTATTGCTTTTCTAAAGAAAATGTGGCATTATTGGACTAGTCATAATCTGTATTTCTTATGGTTTAAAATGTGTTTAAATAAATAAAAAATAGATGCAGGACATTAATTAATAAATTAATCTATCACTTTTTGTTTATTTAAAATCTGCCTCTTCTGCACAAATAAAATGTACATCAAGTAAAGGCCGAACACCTACATCGGTACTTGCTATATTTATTTTTTTGATTTGTTGTCCCAGTAAATCATTGAGTAGGCAAAGGTTTTTCTAATTGTTAGCATCATTGGAGAATTTGATATAGTTGTACTGATGTGTACTTGACTTTCAAGAATGGTTTGGAAATAGCATCCGCTTTAAGTGGTTTTTGCTGTATACTGTACTATTTTTCATCTTTTAATATGGCTAATCTATTTTTTGTCATACATAATTTAGTTTAATGCCCAGTGGTGCTGTTAAAAGGAAATTAAATTTCTAGCTTATTAAATTTGTTGGCATTTTATTCTGTTAGTTTATTTACTCGAGGAGTTTTGCACAACAGATACAATTTGCAGTTGACTGTGTACAGCAGTGTATGAAAACAGTCTCGGGCGGGTCACATGTCTAAGTGTCCAGATGCAGCAGTGTGTTCCCGTGGGACAGATTCTGCTGAGGCGTCTGTTGTTTACGTGCACCCTGGGAACCTCATATCACATCATTCACGTCCTGACCCAGCATCTCATAAGCAAAGCAAATGACCTTGGCTTATTTGGTTTAGCCTCTTGAAAACACAGAACGGATGTTGATTGGCTAACAGTATTTTGAGTCCATCCCACCTATATGGAACATTCCAAAATCTAAAATAACTTATAAATTTGACTAGGCCAATTATGTGTGTGGTCCACAGCAAACCACACACAAAAAAAAAGTTTATTAAAAGTGCACTTTTTTATCTTAGTGTTCCAATAATTTTTTTATATATATATATTTTTTATTTTATTATATTTTGTATCAATTTTAGAGCCGCGCTGTAAACTTTGATAGTAGCTTGGATAGGCCACAGTCATTATGCTACATAACATTGTCCCTTCTACTAGATGTAAAATAAAATCAATTTAAAAGGCACATTTTGTTATTTTAGGATTTTTTCTACTATCTGTTTTTATCTGTAGCTATTTTGATGAAAGTAACTTAAATGTAATCTAGGAGTCATGTAACATCTTGCAATTCAGAGACAGTAATAGTGTAAAGTAAGTGATTACTTTTTCATTGACAGTAACAAGTAATGTGTAATGTATTACATTTTAGAATTAACTGGCTGTAATAGCCGAGTAATGAGACGAGCTGTAATCAGTCTATTTTTTTCTCCTTTCTCTCTCACTTGATGGAATTTTTAATGGAAGTTCCAGGCAACGCATTGACACTCCTCCTTTGTCGTAAAATTACTGATGAGGAAATTCTTTCGCTCGCTGCAAGTAAATATCACAAGCTGCTGCTGCGGCAATCAAACCTGAGTGTACAAGTTCAACCTCCACACATGCGCTTCACTTGGCATCAAGGTTGATGTATTCTCTCTTCATTCCCGGAGCACTTCGTCATAATTGAGTTTAATACTTTAATTTCATGTTAGCGCTACAAAGAAATCAGTTTGAATGAGCACATATTAGAATAAAAGAAGTTTAAAAAGCTATACTGTGAAGAGATGAAAATAATAAATGCCGGTGTTTGAAAGCATGTAATTATCAGAGGAATAAAACTTTGGCTTCTAGATTAAAAACGGACTTTTTGAATGTTCATAAGTTAGTGTTGAGAAAGAACAATTAAATTCTGCTGATGTGTTTCACACACACACACACACACACACACACACACANTATATATTAAATAATTGCATCTTTTGTCGCTTTTAGCTCTAATTCAGAGCTTTATAAATTTACCTTAAGATCTTCATAATGTTTTCACACTTATAATGCTTTACAAGCGCTACAGTGTGTAATACACGTCGGTTCTGTACAGAACAGCTTTTCAAGCCCTTTTTCCCCGAGTCCTGGTCATTTTCTATTACTCAATCAAACAAAGGCTCTATTTACGGCTGCTCTTGACACAAAAGCGTGACTACAGAGCGGAGCGGGGCTGTGCAGCCGAGGTCTGATTCCAGCATGTCCTTACAGCTGACAGCACGCTGAAGAAGCATCACGCTTTGTCCGGGAAGCCTGCAGTTTGCTGCATTTAAAGCTCCCATCTGCCCTTCCGGCCATCAGTGGTGAAGAAAAGCCACTGGAAATGCCTCCAAATAGTGAAGTTTGCATTAATAGATTCAATAAGGCAAAGGATCCACTCAACGTGCACAGATTTGTGCATCAGAAGAAGTCTTGTGCACCCCATGCACTGAAGTTCAATCCACCCCCCACAGCACACACACACACACACACACACACACACTCACAGATTGATTAGCCCGGTCTGTTTGTGTTTGGGGGATGTTTGCAGTGTTTGGCAAAGATGAGCAGTGTGGTGGCTCCACTCATGAGGGTGAGCGAGGGTGAGCCTGACAGACCCGGGGGGCGGGGAAGAAAAAAGTTTGGGAAAAAAATAGAACACAACAACTTCTTTTTTTTTCCTCAATGAATGAATGAAGCAGACGGAGGACTTGTTTTTCGGGTTTCTGGCTGCGATGGTACTGTGAGGTTCTTTGAGCTCTCTCCCTCTCTCTCTCTCACACACACTTCCTCTCTTTGTCTTGACGTCTCTTCCCTCTCTTTCACATGCACACTTTTTTTCCACTCTTCTCTTTGTTCTCTCCGTTCGCTGGTCTGACATTGGAAGCCCGTGGCACATACCTGTGTGGCATGCTCACCTTGACGGAGGGGCAGGGATGTGACTAGCATGGCATGGCTGTAACACTGCCCTCTCTGGCGCCCGTGTGCCAACATGGGGCTTAGTTGTCGTAAGCTGCAGGAGCACCGGTCCGTTCTGGCTAAGGGTAAGGACGCACGACACTGCTGTGATTTACAGTGCCGGGAGAGCGCTGAGTGTATTTAGGAGCAGGAAGCAGGGGCATTTGGTCTTTTTTAATCTTTGCTGGATCCAGCTGCTGATGGTAGGAACTGAAACATCTGGAGTGTCAAATGCGCGAGAAAGCAGAAGGGAAATGTGGCTTTGTGAATTGAAGTGAGAGGAGTGTAAAATGGGTCTCTCTCGTTTATTGTCTGTCTCTGTCATCTGTCTGTTCTTCTGTTGGACTAATTTGACTCTTTTGTATTCTTTCTGCATGTCTGTCTAGTTACCATGTATACAGCTAGGATACATATGGCGGACAGATGGACAGACAAATGGATGAATGGAAGGATGGATGGATGGATGGATGGATGGATGGATGGATGGATGGATGGACGGATGGATGGATAGATGGATGGAAAGGTAGGTAGGTAGGCAGGAAGATGGATAGTTACACAGAGAGACAGACAGACAGACAGATAGATAGATAGATAGATAGATAGATAGATAGATAGATAGATAGATAGATAGATAGATAGATAGATAGATAGATAGATAGATAGATAGATAGATAGATAGATACAGACAGAACAGACAGCAATATTGACAAACAGATAGATAGACAGACAGACAGACAGATGGACAGACAGACAGACAGATGTTTGATTCTATGCCACACAGGAAAGTGGCTTCCAGCTGGCAGAGAATTTAGAATTTATTGGTGGTCTGCTGAATTTATGATGGTGGGATTCACAGGGACCTTCAGGAGGATGGGCAGTCTGACTGACTGACTGACTTCCTTTTGCTAATCACAACCAGATTTAGCAGACCTTCAAAAACATACTCAAAACTTTTCAGCACAATCTCTGTTATTTTAATAGAGCAGAAAGACAAGGAACATGATCTTCCACAACGGGGATTTATTTGGTTGCCACTGTGAAATGGCACATGACTTCAGAATTTGATAGAAACCGTATGCTGGCACAGATCTTCTGATAACGTGTCACAACTAGAAAAGGGAAGTTTGAAGGCTTGTGTGAAATATTTAGATTATAGTCTTGTGTAGTTTAAAGGAAATTCTGGTGGAGATTCTGACTAGTTTCAGGTTATTTTATAGGCTGTTAGTTTTAAGAGCAATGTTGGATCATTTCTGGAAAATATCTGGATAATATTCTGGCAGGACAGAGTCTAAGGGCATGATTGTGTTTTAGGGGTTTCATTGACTCTATCATAAAGCTTCATCTTATCTTTTAGCACTAACCATTATGAGCGTTCGCCTGATGTCAGGTTTGGAATGTCTGCAAAGTGCTGGATTAAGAATACGGATGGTTTGGAACCCTCTGGAAAAATGCAAGGCACATACAGCAATAATAGCTAGAGTTTTGCAAGACCAACACACTTGGCTAAAGTTGATATTATTTAGCATATAGCTGTCAAAGTGAAAATAACATTACATTGACAAAAAATAAAAAATTATGATAGAGTATAATAATAAATTAAATACTTTATTATTGTTTTTTAATTTGTGTGTGTGTGTGTGTGTGTGTGTGTGTGTGTGTGTGTGTGTGTGTGCGTGTGTGTGTGTGCGTGTGTGTGCATGTGTGTGTTCAAAACTCCCAAGTACCTTGGGAATAATTCCTTGATAGGATGTAAGTTATGACATTGTTTGGTTCGGACCAACAGTGGAATGATAAACACGTGAATCAATGTTCAGTCCTTCTTTTAATAAATAGTCCATATCCATGACCTTCGCTGGAAATGTGCTGAATGTCATGGTCAAATCATCACACATACAGGGGAGTGTGGAAGTTGCAGGAGATTTTCAAAAAGTAGATAAGGAAACTTGTCCAAAAAAAATCCCAGGAATCCAAAAGCATCAGACTTTAAAGCAATGTGGAGTCATTATTTCCGACCTTGACTATGAGAGGAGGAGGAAAATTGGCACCGCGGTTAAACCACAGAGATGGACAAGATGGCAGAATCAAACCTGTTTCACACATAAACAGCTTCCTCCTTGAAAGTTCTTGCCTTTTCTTCACATTAGATGACGATAATACTGTATATGAATCCCATGGAATTCAGTAGGAGATAACTCAGAAAACTCAGAAAACAGAAAACTTGCAATAGAAATACACCAACAATGTATTTTTTTTTTTATTATTTTTTTTAAATAATATTATTAATANGATACTTCAACGACTTTTTACAGGTATATTTCAAATGTAAAATCACTAATTTTCCACAACCCAAAGTGGAGTTTGCTAAATAAAACGCAATGTGCCTTTTTTAAATCATTAATATTTTCTTTTCTCTTATGTTATTATTTACTGACACCGGTCGTGGAATATTTCTATTAATAATGACAGACATGTAGTTGAACTGAATCTGTCAGAGACGAAGCATGTCAAGAAACTCAAGCACTCAGACTTTCTCCCAGTCACCAGACAGTCTGACACAGCTCTTCTTAACGCCTCAGGTTGAACAGTGTTTAAGACATTTTGGTGCTGACAGAGAGGAAGGGAGGGTGGGTTGCTTAAGGAAAGGATTTAACAGTCATGCCATGGATTGGAAGTCTTCAAAAATAGAAGCAAAGATAAACTCTAAAAAGTTGGATACTTTTTTTATATTGTAGGTTTACCACAATGACAAAGCAAATGATTTAATTCGACTTGTACCTTCAAAATTACCGGCATCAATAGTGTTTACAGTATCATAATTTAATTTAGCTTGTCCTTTGCGGCCATGGTGTTGTTCACCTTTCTTATCGAATTCTTTCTTTTTACTTTACTGCCATCTAGTGGTTTTCGAGAAAATATAATGGAGAGACACAGTTGCATTGCATTTGTCTTACGCGAGGTGGCAGATTTTTATTTTTTTTATTTAAATAATCAATTTACCGTGATTGTTATGCAGTCATGCAGATCGATGGGGATGTTTAATTATTCATATTTTGCTCTCCTGATTTTGTGAACCTGAGCGCTGAGTTCACTCACTTATTCTAATAAATATACTCCAGTAAAAGCATTGATGATGTTATTTAATGCACTGCAATCAATACAGAACAGAATAAATACATTAAATACGATAAAAGCAAAAAAAAAAAAAGGTTCAACAATTTTGAACAATTATAAATCGCTGTCAAAATCGTGTTGATGTGTGTGTTAAGTGTTGTCCAACAACGTGTGCTGCGTGTGCGTATTGTCCATGTCTAATTTTAATATTGTAGAAAAGATTGAGAATCAAACTGTTGGTTCGGTATTTATCAGTAGTAATACCTGTCAATTCTTTCTTCGTCTCTCTCCCAGGCAGCACAGGAGAGAAGGACCGGTCGGCTCTTAGCCATGAGGGTTTCCTGCTCATGGCAAACTCCCAAAATGACATGGAAGACTGGGTCAAAGCCATCAGACGTGTCATCTGGGCTCCTTTTGGTGGAGGTAACCTATTTACCTCAACTTCACAGGATCAATGTCCAAGCTTCATCTGATCAGCGAGCTCTCCAATGAGGCAATCGTATCACCATTTTCATTTCATCAATGCATTTAGGGATTTTTGGCCAGCACTTGGAGGACACAGTACAGTTTGAAAGAAAGTTTGGACCACGACTGGCACCTTTGTTGGTAGAGCAATGTGTGGATTTCATAAGACAACAGGGTTTGAATGAGGAAGGTCTCTTCAGGATGCCAGGGCAAGCCAACCTTGTCAAGGAACTGCAGGACGCTTTTGACTGCGGCGATAAACCTTTATTTGACAGGTACGAGTGAAGTGGTAGAACAGCCATGACTCTACTCAATTCTATCCTCGATGAAACCAAGCTCACTCATTTGTGTTTTCTTGCAGTAACACGGACGTTCACACGGTCGCTTCCCTCTTAAAGCTGTATCTCAGAGAGCTTCCAGAGCCAGTCATCCCCTTCCAGAAATATGAGGATTTCCTAACCTGTGCTCACCTTCTGCTGAAAGATGAAGATGTGGTGAGATCTTGCTTACGATGGAACCAGCATTCATTTCCTACTTGAGTGTAATGGGGTTTGTGATGTGTGGTGTTGGTCTCCTGAAGGGACTCGGTGAGCTCGCGAATCAGGTGAAGAGTCTTCCTCAGGCCAACTATAATCTGCTCAAGTACATCTGCAAGTAAGTGACTAACCTCAGTGAACATCTCAACAGAATCACTAATTGTCTGTTTGTAATTCTGACAGATTCTTAGACGAGGTGCAGTCACACTCCAATGAGAACAAGATGAGTGTTCAGAACCTCGCCACCGTTTTTGCACCGAATATCCTTCGACCTAAAGTCGAAGACCCTGTTTCAATGATGGAAGGTATTTATAATGACATAATAAAATCTATATAGTATTTTGATAACCTGTTAAATTTTTACCCTGACATTATAACATTAAAGTTGATACTCAGATAAGCAGAAAGATAAAAAAAAAAAAATAAAATAAACTGATCATTAAATTAAAACTGGTGGAGGGGGTCAAATAAAATTCAATAACAAAAAGAGCTCTTTTCAAAAGGTGCTCTTTTATGTGAAGAGAAGCTCTGGATGTGTGGGGATTAGTGATTATGATGAATACAAAATAAAAGTATCCCAAATGATGAAAAAAAATAAAATAACTGTAAAATAATTAACATAGGTGAATTTGTTCTGTCATTACATTAAACTGCACAAGTGTTCAATCTACGTAAACGTTATCATTTTTAGAATTAATAATAATTTAAAAAAAACATGGACACTTTTGTGTTTCTAGATTCACATTCACGCAACAAATAAATCTATTTCTGTATCTCTGCAATTCAGTGGAAAACTTTTAAAAAACAAGTGCATCATCATTTATCAATAAAACACACACACACTCAAGAAACATAAGAAGAAACAATTATTTGAAAGCATAACAGGAAGATAACAGTTTTCTTTCTGATTGTCAAAACAAATAATGAAAAGCCCTGTCGTTTTTAGCTGGCATCTACAATTAAAAAAAAAAAATGTTTATTTTGTTTGTTTTTTTCCCCGTCAACACAATACTGACATAAGTGGCCTAAACTGATCATACCACTCCGATTACTATAGATACAGTATAAAAAGACCCAACAATCTCATTCCAGGAACATCTCAGGTCCAGCAGCTGATGACGGTGCTGATCAGCGAACACGAGCGACTGTACGCGTGGCCTGAAGGAGACTATTCCTCCGAGCTCACAGGAAGTTACACCGTGGGCCAGCGCAACATGGTGGAGTGGATTTCCGAGGAGGAGAGGCTGAAATGCTCCATGTCGAGCCAGACATCCAAAGCCACCGACAGTGTGAGCGGCAGCGCGACATCTCTAGATGTTCCAGCCTCACCAATCACAGCCAAGCTGATTCCTCAGGGCAAAGCTGGGGTGACCGTCAGCCCCAAGCAGGCTAAATCTCTCGCCTCCTGGAAATGCTCCTTCAAACCCGGGGCACGAGCCCAACCTAAAATCGGAGGGTCATCGGTGGACGTGTCCAGCCTTCCCAGCACGGGAAACTGGATCATGAATGGACTGTCTTCCCTGAGGAGTCACCGCCGTACATCTTCAGGCGAGCGCATGGGGAAGGATTCGGCCCTGACGCACCGCCTGTCTACCTACGACAACGTCACCTCGTCTAGTCTTAGCGTTCCCAGCGTGGCCAGCACACCCTGGTCCACGTCCTCCTGTGAGATCTTAGTACCTGACTCGGTGGGCAGCGACCCCTCCGGACTCAATTCGGTGAAGATGGAATGGTCCGTCGGAGGCGTGGATGGAAGTTCAGAGGTCACGGATAGGAGTGACACTCCAGACGTGTGTGTGAGCAGCACGGGCTGTAGTGAGAATGGAAATATGGAGGATGGTTTAAATATGGTGGGATCTACTGACACTAGCATGACGGCACTTAACGGCTTAGTTACGGAACTGAAGGACCAGTTGAAGAAACAGAAGAGCAGCTATGAATCACGGATACGAAGGTGAGTCTGTCTGGGTCCGATGTACTTTAAGCATAACTTTTTAATGGTTTTCTTTAAAGGTTGGAGGACTCCAGCGAAGCACTTCGGCACCAGATGGAGAGATTAGAGGAAGAGCTGGACCAGGAGAAGAAAAAGCACCACATGGTGGAAATTAAACTCCGCAACTCTGAGCGTGCTCGCGAGGATGCTGAGACTAGGAACCGCTTGCTGCAGACTGAGATGGAGGAGTTCTTCTCCACTCTGGGAGATCTTACCTTAGGGACAAGCAAAATGTGATGGACCTACTGGATCCTTTCTTGCTCGGGACTGACCGAGTTGGGTTTACTGTAGCTCTGAGATTAGATTTTTGAAATCTCAAGCTCATGCATCATGAGTGTTCCGAGATTCCACAGTGTTTTTTAAAGGCATCTCAGAAGCGTCCTGTTGTGTTTAGCTGTTTCACTTGTCCTCTTTTCTTTAGGATCAATCTTTTTCAGAGATTGTAAAAGTAAATATATGAGCATTTATTTATATAATTTTATTGCTATTGTTGAATTTCAGTCATTTTTTAATCAATCAAATGTTTTATGACTGTTACAAGGTTGAACAATGTTACACAAAAACAAACAGTAGAGGACAACTGGAAACATTATTCACTTTTGAATGAAAAAAAAAAAAAAAAAGAAAAGAAAAAGACGGTAAAAGAATCTATTATACTATTTCTTCTTCAGGTGGTTCTGGAAATGTCCAACTCTCCGCCAGGTCTTATATTTGTTCTATGCTCTAATATGGAAATGATAATGGCCCTTTTCTGCAATCACTTTTTCTTCAATGCTAATCCAGTAGTTCCGACACCTTCTGAAGGGATTTCTGTGTCTGGTGAACGTTTCACTTCTCCAAGTGCAGAAAAGTCTATGAAGAATGTTGGCCACTCTTTTTAGTTGGCCACTCATTTTAGAAAGCATCATTAGATGGAACAGCCAATAAACAGTTTGATAAAAAAAATCTTCATTGCAGATCCCCATTAATTCAATAACATAAAATGTTGGAAAGCATTGGGGGGGGGGATCGCTGCAGTTTGAGTATTCAGGCTAGCTATCATGGTAAAAACTCTTTTTGTATTATACAGGCCAAATTTAATTGCAAACTTTATTTCAAACACTTGCTTGTAAGGTGTTCAGGTTTAATTTTAATTTGATGTACAGTCCAAGAAAAAAGGTTGGGGGTTGTAGTTTGGAGACCCCTGTGTTTACAAGGGTGGCAGTTTAGTGATTTGTGATGAAGTTGTGATTTCTGCTGCTTAGTGTGCAAAAAAAAATCCTCAAATAAATGCTGTCACAAATACAGAATCACAAACTTGGTCCAGTTCGTTTGACGTGGTTTTTGTTTTTGGAACTACTGGTCCAAAGCATGACTTTCCTAACTGGGCTGTTTGCAGTAATCCAACCCATACAATTATTTTCTCTAAAGTTGTTAGAAAAACTGATGCATGATTGTTTTAGAATTTTAAAGCAAATTCTGGTTTGACGTCACTGGCATTTTTTCACATGGTGCCTGACCAGTGAGACACAACAAGGCAAGACATCTAACTTTATAGCAGTGGAAAAATCTTTTAAGGAACAAAGGCTTTTTCTACTTAACCTAAACCGTAGAATATTTTTTTCCAGAATAGCATGACTTCATGATTAAAAGTAATTTATTCAATCTAAAATACTTTCAAATTCTTTGAGCTTATTACAATAAATATAATTTTCCACTTTGTCTTTTGCCAAGAAAATATTTATTAAATCTTAATAGAATCTTGGATCTGTTTCTCAGGTGGTTTTAAAAAGAGGATGATGGAACTAAGGCTGACATAAACTTGAATGTTAAAATTGTTTTTATGTGTTCACATATTCTTGTGATATTTTCTTCATGTTTATTCAATACCATATGCAAAAAGTGCCAAAGTTGAATTCTTCACAAAAAATATTGTCAAAATTGTATTTCATATGAAGCTTGTCTAGCATAATAAAATGCATTGTCAACAAAATTGTTGAGTGTTTGACTTTTGTTGTTTTTTATTTTTTATTTATTTTTTATTAGTGGCAGGCCTTTTTTCACACAAAAAACATCACCATAAAAAGTACACGCATAATGAGACAACAATCCATAGTGAGATGCTATAGACAAATTTCAAAGATGTTGCTTTTATTAAAATTAAAGAAAACAAACAGAAACAAAAGTGTCGCTTGGCTCACAGACACATAATACCTGTAAGCAAAATTGAATTTGTCAATTGAACATTTTATGTATATGAATCTAATGTCATGTTCAATGAATGCAGCTTGCAATTTCTGTGTTCTAATGTAATAGCCATTAGCTGTATGCAGTAAGCCATGCTGTAGACGTAGAACAGGATAGGGCCAAGCACTGTGCCTTGCGGAGCTCCATGACACATTTCATAGAAGACCCAGTTATCGTGAAAAACACACTAAAAAATTGTGACATGCCATCAACTGAAGCACAGTGATCTTATAGTGCTATAATCAAACATTATAATGAACAGGGGCCATTAAAGACCATATTAAATCCTGTAATGTTTTGTTACCATTAAATAATGTGATCTAAATTTCGATTTAAACTTTGGATCAACAACAAAAAGAAAGGATGACAAACTTTGTGGTTTTGTTTTCCCAAGTTTATTTCCATTTTCCACATTTGAGGTTAACAAAGTTGAAGTTCGGTATACTCTAACAGGTATTTTGCTAAGCCTAATACAAAACAACTGCAACGGTTGGTTATGATGAATAAACCCAGCACCATGTCGTTATAGTTGTTTTACAGTAGTATTTGTTCTTGAAATGTAAAATAGGCCATGCAAAACTTCATTTACTGTTGAGCATGAGTATAGACAAGACTACCTACAACCTCTGCAAATATTTTCACATTGATTTCGAGTCTGAAATTAAATGTTTTTTTTCCCCTTCCGTTAAGCCTTATGAGCCGTTACTTACAAAAAAGCAGCCTACAGAAAACATACACACATGTAACTATCATATGACATCGGATAAACAAATATACGCATATACAGTATTCATACTGTACACAAACAACAGATGTATCAAACAAGATTTTGATTTACATGTTATGAAGAAATAAATAAATAAGTCAATGAGTTGGAGGTAACCAACTCATGGTAATGCATGGTAACATGGTACATGGTAATACTAAAATATGAATCGACAGACACGAGGTAGTTCAGACTCGACCTTCACACGGCTTTTGCAATTTATTTCCAAAATACAGTAAGTCATGTCTTATCATATGACATACCATATGTATGTAATGTGCATTAACAGTATTGTCTCAGGTTTACGCGTGTAGGGTTTAATGTCGATGCCGTTTTAAGAGCACTTCAAAAGCAAAACAAAACCCAACAGACGTGAAGCATTAGCAAAATAGTACAGATTTTTTTCCCCACCTTGAAAAAAAACATCAACGAGCCAGACTCAGTATTAAAACAGCATTCAGATTCTAACATTTGTTCTTACCACATCCTTTCCCATCTTTACATTCCACATTTCAAATGAAAATAAAAACCCTTCCCTGGATCCATGGAGTGCCAGAGTGAATCAATGCACTTGTACAAAACACATCAGTTCCCAACATTTTAAATCAGGTTTATGGCACATCATCTATTAAATATAGTCCAACCTGATCAGGGACATTGATAATAATAATAATAATAATAATAATAATAACAATAATAATAATCATCATCATAATCCAAAAATAACAATAATCAAAATATCAACAACAATAATAAAAACAACAATAACAGGGATAATCTTCATTATCCTCTCAAATTTGGTTCAAACTATATTTTTCAAAGCAAATCAAGTAAAGAAATGCTACAATCAAATGAACGTAGTCGTTTTTTAATTAAAACATGAAAACCTATTTTACAATTCTGATATTTAAAATAAAAGCTGTAATATTACTGTGGAAGTACATTACAGCTGTTCTGATCATGTTTCTATGAAGACTTTAAAAAAAAATCCTAAAAAGGTGCCATAATCCTAGAAAACTAGGACAAAACCTAAAGACAATAGAACAAACACAGCAACATAAAGAATTTCACAGTCGACCAGGAAAATAAAAAGCAGCAACATTATTCCAGAAAAAAAGCAGCCCGTAAAAAAATCTCAAGTCAACGTAATCAAGGATAATATAAAAATAATTTGTGAGTGTAGATCTACTAGAAAGTTTAAATATGGAAATGTCACAAAAAATACCTTAAGTTTAACCCCCTTTTTTTTGGCAAAATAAGGACCTTTATCGCAAACTTATTTCCAAAACTCAAAATGTTCCACATCAGAACAGACCAAACATGACAAAAAAAAAATGTAATAAATACATCTGATAAAATATATTTATCTTTACAGTTTACTCCCCAGATCACTTGATACCAACCTGACAAAATGCTTAATCTGTAGCTTATAAAAGATGAGACTTGTTAGGAACTTTGCTATCGATGACTGCAGCCAAAAGGATGAAATTGTCTTTTACAGCATCCACAGCGATGCTATTATTATACATACCTGATGTAAAACAAAGAGTTTAAATCTGATACCACGCCACACACACCGAGACTCCAGGGGAAGGCGATAGTCATCTGCAGCAGCTCAGTGGCCCAGCAGAAGCTTCTAGACTGCTGTCTGTGTCCGAGGCCACGGTGGGCTCCGTGGACATGGAGGACACGTCGTTGATGGAGGAGGACGATGAAGGCTGAGGTGAACCGTTTATCACTGCTGCACCTGTGTTACGTGAAAGACAACAGCCAATGAGAACAGCTGAAGGTTGTTTTACATTTCTCATTTAAGTTTATAGTCTAATCTATTTCTTTTTATCGAAATACAGTGGCTTGCAAAGTATAAATAATATTTTTTTTATTTTTTTTACATTTTTTTTTGCCATTATAACCACAAACATAAATAATTTACTCCAGTGTGTTCTTACAGTAAATTTAACATTGACCAATCACAAGGCTGCTGACAGTGTCCTGTTCCTGTCCCTTATCATGACACCAACACGGTTGTGTTTTTCACAGTCTGACATCATTGATAATAACTGTGTTTTCTCTGGACCCCCAGTTCAAACCGCACATGATGAATGTACTGTAGTCAAACTCTCCTTTACAAAGAGAAGCTCATAACTAACCTAGAGGAGAAGGCTGTCCTCGAATAACACCGTTCTTCATCCGCTCCTCCCAATCCAGCACCTCCTTATAAATCAGCTCTAAAAACACAATAATGACTTTAGAAACAATTTTTTCTTTTCATTCAGAAAAACTGTTGTGCAGTCATTATATTAATGTAATAAACTAGCATTGATCAGATAGACTTTTTGAGAGCTATTTTAAGCTAATTTTGAAAGTGTGGGAATGTCCACACGTCCAAATTTTATCAACTTCTTTTTGCCAATTTTGGCAACTTTCATCTTTCATAAATGTATTATTTACAGAAACATAATACAAATCTATCCTGATTTGTAAAACATTTGGATTTTGACCAGCGTAACCAGATCTTCCACGTCATTTATTCAGGAATTGCATCATTTAGTTTCTGATCAAACAGAGATCAGTTAGAACCTTTAACATCAGACCACACAAAAACACTGGTAAAACTACTATCAAATAAAATTGATTTTAGAATGAATTAGAATGAACAATTTAAGAATCGATAAACAATTTGCATAACCAAGCATGCCGTGCGATTGATCAGACAGACTTCTCCATATGTTTAGAGAAGAAATATCGGCCTTGCTAATTTAGGAAACTGGCATCAGGCATTTAAGCTAAAGACACCATTCCATCATGTGACTGCGGGCAGACAACATTTCAGTCGCATGTTAGGATGGAGAGGTGTTCATTCGCTTGGCACTAACCTTTGCATCGGATTTCACATGGCCAACTCGAAAAGGTTAAACAAATAAGTGAATACCTTTCCACTCCTCCACTGTGTGTTCCCTCTCGTCCAGCTGTTTGTCTATGATCAGAGGCGGCGGCTACACGGGCATTAAACATAAAAACATGATTTAAATGTAAAGAATAAAATCACAATGACATAAAAATTGATTAAAAGGTTGCAATAAACTGTTCTCTGTGCGATATATATCAGTTTGATAGGATATTTTGCTGGTTGTTAGCCTTTGAAATGCACATTGCTTGGTTTTCTTCAAAGATTTTTTTCTAATAAAAAGTCTGTTTTGCACAACAATCCTGAAATCTCACCGCTTCCACTTCAGTCGGGTCGTACCACACGTTGATGTAGGGGTGATGCAGAGCTTCATCCACAGATATACGCTTGGAGGCATCTATCACCAGCATTTTAGACAGCAGGTCTCGGGCCTGGCTCGCTGTGGAACAAATCACATCCAGAATTAAAGCCACTTGGGTTGATTTAAGAGGCACTTTGCTCGCACTTTTCAGTCGAGTCACAGAGCGTTTAAAATTTCTTCATAACAATTGGCTGGTATCAGTTGGTACCTTTAAGTTTGTTGTGCTCAGAATCCGCAGGAAACAGAACATCAGGGAAAAGCTTCTCAAAGCTGTATCCGGTGTAGCGCGGCCTGTTCTCCACATAGGTCCTGACAGACTGGTTGAGCTTCATCAAGAACTCCTGGGTCGGGGTTCCCAGCTGCTCTATAACTTTGTTCCACTGGTCAATATCTTTGAATTATACAGTGTTAAGAAACATACTAAAATGCTAAAGTATCAGAAATAATAAATATACGTATATGACTGTGGGTTTTCCTCACAGCCAGTTAAAAGAATACAGTTTAAATGTCAAATGAAGACGTGAACATGAAAATAATTGAAAGGATGACAATGGAATGAATGAAAAACAAACAAGGCAAGGATACGATCCGTACCAGGAAACAAGACACTACCTCTGACCATTTCAGCCATGATGCAGCCAACAGACCACACATCCACTGAAAAATGAAATGAAAGTGAATTTAGCATGCAAGATGAAGGCAAGAGATAAGACAACACTGCAGTGTAAAAAGAAACAAAATAAAAGAGTGAAAGTTGAAATCAGATGACACGAAAAGTGATGCTCATCATGCAGGGCACGTCAGGGATGGACTTTGTATGAAATGCTTGATGAAACTAGTCACTGAGGATAGAGCACAAATTTGACATGGTGATGATGGCACATCTACGATCTATAAATACCAGCTAAATAAAGCCACGCAAACTGGTTACGACTTGTTCTGTGACGCACAATGACTCATCGTTTTTGAGAAAAGAAAAACCAATATAAAGTTTCTTAGAGCACAGAGAAAATTACATTTGGATTTATCTTTTTTGATGCTTCTTTGTACCTCGAAATCTTTCTCAAAACTGGTTGATCAACACACGATAATAATAAAGATAAACTAAGTCGATTCTAAAGCAACAATTTGCTAAATTTTTTTTGGAGAAAGAGAGAGAGAAATATAGAGACAGACAGACATAAAATATCTGTAGAAATTCTTGGCCGTCTAAATAATCGCAACAGCAAATTTCAGCATGTGGAATTTCTAAATCACACTCTTTTCACCAATTTATCTTGGTAAAAATAAACTATAAAGCAAAACAGGCAAAATCATTTGTTCTGCACTTCATGCTCATAAAATGTGGAAAAGAGTGAAAACTCATTAATTTAAATTATTCTTAATGATTTTGTTCATTCATCTAGCTTTATTTCACTTCTGTCTAGCCATAACTTAAGCTCAGTGAAACAATTCTGATTTAAAATTTGCAACAGTGCCACACAATTTAAACTGATTCATGCCAAAAAAAAAATAATAAATAAAAAACAGCAAAGACAGTGATAAGCAACGTAAGACCCATAAAAGTAGTCATGTTCGTAGTAGTAGTGTTCACAACTCAAGGATACAATCCCTCCCAGGAAAAAGAATTTTGTGACGGACCATTTCTGCCAAAATGCAGCCCACAGACCAAATGTCCACTAGCACATGCAGAAACGAGAGACAGAGAGAAAGAAACCGTTAGGAAAGAAGACGAGTGAGGAAGTGATTTGGTTCTCTTGTATAAGTGCTTATTGTATTCATTAGAATAAGAAATCAATGAGTAGACCCAGTCTCATCAATCTCAACATGAGAGATTTTAACAAATGCTGAAGCCACTAATCCATTAGGATGAGGAAAGCATCAGAGAGGCGTGAAATGAACCCTGCACCATGAGGATAATGTATGCCGATAAGCATTCGCTGGACGTGTCAGCTAGGCGTTCTGCAGCTGGTCAGCAGCACTGACCATTGGCTTGATATCCCATTCCCAGGATGACTTCAGGGGCTCTGTAGTAGCGGGTCACCACATAGGGTGTCATCAGCAAACCCGTCGCTGCCGTCCTGGCCAGACCAAAATCCAGGATCTTCAGAGTGCAGTCAGACTTCACCACAATGTTACTCGGCTTCAGATCCTAAAGAGACATCAGACACAAAATTAGCAACTGTGCTAATTAAATATGCTAATTAAATATATATAAAGTAATTGATGCAATTTAAAATATGCTACTAAAACGTATTGTTCCATCAATAAGTAAACCATTAAAGGAACAGAATGCTTAGTGTACTTTATATTTATAGTATTAAAACACAAAGATATTAGTTAATAATTTTAATCACATTTAGTATTTTTCAAAAATACTGCCATTAAAGCCTACAAATAATTACAATTTAGAAGACTATTAATAATAATAATAATAATATTATTATTATTATCATTCAACAAAAATAACTTACAAACTCATATACAAATGGGTTTTGTAGTTGACTTATTTTTGAATACTGTATTTAGTCTTATGTCAATAATGTTGACAATCATAACATGTTCTGAAATGTCACTTTCAAAGTGTAAATTATTTTATTTAATTGGATTCATAAAATTGGATTTCATTAGATGTGCAATTTATTCCTTATTTAACCCTAGTATCTATACTGAAAGCAGCAGTGATTAGAATATCCATTCACTTTGTAATTTTAAAACAGTGTGATGACAATATTTCTTGTAACACAATGTAAAAATCTACAACTGAATAGTGAAAAATATTACATTTTGTTAATTAATACTGCTCACAAAACATATAGTATTTTCAAACTATATTCAAGAAATTTTAAATAAGAAGAAATTGTTCTTAAAAATATGGACATCCATTCCTGAACACTACAAAACAACCATAATGTTTACGGGTAATTAAAAAATGAGCCATAATTAAGTTGCATATAAATTCACAATGTGATTTATAAACAAGCAGGTTTTTCATCATTTTTAACCTTGAGATGAAAAAGCACTTCCTCTGAAATCTCATATTGAAAGATCCGTCAACATGACTCGTATGAGAATTCCCAATCACTACAAAACAAACGCATTTATTTTCCTTTAATGACAAACGACCTTGTGAATTTACGGACGGGATTTGTCATTTCAGAACAGCAGATCTACAAATCCCTGAACTGGAAGAAACGATATGGTTGCCGTTACAGGGCGAGTGAAAGAAGTGAAGTCAAGGTGACAGGACGGTGCTGTTTACTGAGGATCACTTGATCACTTCCCTCCTGTCGCCACTCAACACGTCCCTGACTCAAAGGCGCAATGCAGTCCACAGCAGCAGCTGCAGTCAGGCAGGCGGGCAGGCGGAGGTCTGGCTTTTTGTAACCAGCCCAGGGGATGAAACCCCTCCCCCTCCCTCACCTTAACTGATTATTAAGCTTTTCGCCATCGCTGCATCCTTGGCTGCGTATGGCTGTATTTTGTTTAGGCGGAGAGGTTTTAGGCTAAAGAGCACAGACCCTGTGGATGATCCCAGCAGAGTGGAGGTGTTTTATTCCGCACAGCATCTGGTACAGAAGATAGGACAGCCGCTCATGGTCCAGCTCCATCTGAATCACTTGGCAGAGGTTTGCATCCATCAGCTCCATTACTAGGTAACTGTCGATGGGGTGGGAAGGGGAGGGGCATGAAGAGGGTGTGAATGAGGGGGGTTTGGAGAGCAGAGAGGGGAGGGGTGTGTGAAGATGGGAGGATGAGAGGAGAGAGCATGGGGTATCAGCTGGGGTCCGGTCTTGTAAACATGCGCTTTACACGGAGCAGTTGCGCGTACTCACACATCTTGGAATTCTTCTAACGATTTTTGTGTCGTAAAGACATTTAGGAGGCCTATTATCTGTGAATAAGAAAAAAAACCAAGCATGCATTAGAATGTTTGTGGCGTCCTGGCTGCATGATTTATGGGTTTTTGTGTGTTTGAAATGCGTTTTTGGAGGGATGACTTACATTTTTGTGGTTGACGCACTTCATGAGCACCAGCTCTCGGTATGCGCGCTTGGCGTGAGTCTGATTCTGAAATGGCCGACTAAGTTTCTTAATAGCCACATTTCGTTCAAGGTTGTGATCATACGATGAGCTAAAAAAAAAAAAAAAAAAGAAGAAATGTAGGGAATGAAAAAAGGAATTAAGTAGGAGTGTTGGAATTTTAGCTCTTTAACCTACCAGACTATTCCCTGAGCACCGGAGCCAATAGGTCTAAGATTCTGATACCGCTTCAAAACTGTAAATGTTGAATCTCCAACATCTACGCTGTAGAATTCTTTTTCTCGCTTATTTTTGTTCATGACGATGACAATTCCCAAGCATCCGAACAACAGAGACTTTCTTACAAACCTAAAACAAAAAACAAACAAACCATAACAATACAAAATATAAAAATACGTTTTGGGAGTAGCCAATCAAATTTAGTGTCTTGAGATCTTCTATATGATATTAAAAAATAATATCTACAGCGTACAGCGGTTACACATCAAAAAGAGACAAGCATGCAAAACTAGGACATTGAGTTACTGTAAGACACCAGTTTGACCAAATTACACAAAAAACATGGAAAAGCTGAAAAAGCTTCCACAAATGGCATCATACCAGCCATTATTATTTTTACATTCCTGCAACGGTAAATTCTTACTTTTCTTCTAATCTATTTCGCAATAATATGTTTGTGTCCATGGCTACAAGAATATTGAAAATTAGGAAATCTTATAGAAGCACTGTAACTCATAGACAAGCTGAAGTCAAATATTTGATGTGATGGATCAATTCGAACAGTATTATAGTTTACTGTAAAAGGAAACTAATAAATGTAAACTTGGGAAACTTTAAAAAAACAACATAATTCCTGTGATATATGTTTGCTTTGTAAATCCTTCTTTTTTCGAGAGAATAAAATAGCAAGAACTTGTGAAATCCATTACAGTGATGTGTTATCGCTTGTCATACACATTATCTATGGTTTATGATCATTTTGTCGTCTCTTTATTTAACTGGTAATTTAGCTTAAACTACTCAGCAGATTACAAATCAGCATTTCATTTAAACCGATCCTAAAGTTTGGCTTTTTTCTGCCCTAAAGTGTATATTTATAATAACATTTATAAAAATGTAAAACATAAAACATGAATTACTTCAATAAGTGAAACAATGTGATAATTAACCACTTATAATTATAGTAATAGTAAGAACACCCAAAACTAGATCTACTGTACATCCTAAGTTATGGGTAAGAAGAATTCAAGTGTTTGTCAGTGTAAATATTGACAGCTTTGACCGTTCACATCACTTGAATCCATACGCATCAGAAACGCGATCTTCAAAAGAAGCATGCACATCTTCCCATTATTTAATAGCGAAACTCGTTTTACAAAATATTAACAGCACGTTGTATTTCACCACAACCCGCAGCTTGGATTAGAGTTTGGAGTCACGGTGAGCAGGGATCTGCAAATGCAATCAGCTGGACCGAATTCAACCAAGATCCGTGTGTAACAGCCGAAAGCTTTAGGTATAAAATCTGTCCAGATCACACACAGAAAGTCCAGAGTGGGTGGAGGAAAGTAACGGGAGCAGCTTGACAAACAGCATTGTAAGCGATCTCGCGCAAACCGCGGAGCTGCGTCCGTTCCCTTGCTCCAAATAACGGTCTAATCAATCAAAGCAGCGACATTCCTCTATTATTGTGTCTCTGAGCTGTGATTTATGCAGACACCCTCCCCCACGGCCAAACAATACCACGCTTTAAATACCACTTTAAAACGCTGGCTTACCTGCTCCGATGACAATATCAATACTCCGGCTGTCCTAAACGCCGCGTAATATAGCCGGACTCTTCCGCGCTGTTTCGAAGAACCCCGTATCGTTTATTAATAGCGCTTATTCCGCTGCTTGTTTGATAACATGACCTCACCGTATTGAAAGCGCCTTTTCTTCCACTGGCAGCAGGCCCCGCGTGCACTGCGGACGACACGCGCTCTACGTCATCAAACCCCCACGCGCTTCCGTGCCATCACACCGGGCTATACATAGTGGGATCCGTTTCGCTGGTTTGGCTTTTAAATATGATGTTGAAATATTCAAAATTGCCACAGATTTATGTTTAAAAAATGGGTCGCGTGAACGTTTTTCCGAACAAATGTTCGTGCGAAAAATTAGAAAAGCAAAGATAAACGGGCCTGAGGTGAAGCGACATGTGTCGTTCTGCGGGTAAACAAGAATGTACGTACAACCAATGTTTGGATTCATCTCAATTTTAAGAAAGTATGGGTAAACATCTTTATATATTATTAGTTAGTAATCTTGTTTTCACTTAGCTTGCCTCGAATTTGCTCGGATTTTAGTCCAAGAAAAGTATTTCTGTGACATCACGTGA
>SOMO01000012.1:773861-785371 GCA_028128575.1 Paedocypris carbunculus | reverse complement strand
AACAACAACCAATGCAAGCTAATCAGGGGATTCTACTAAGTGCTGGGCAATTTACCATTGTTTAAAAAAAGTTCTTTCGTTAATGTCAACCACATGTAAAACAAATCCGACCTCAGCTTTAAGGCTTTTGAGAGTTAACAGTCTCTTGCTTCATTTACAGCTCAAACAGACATGCATGCAGATCATGTGTCCTTCCAGACGTCAGATTCTCAAGGTCCTAGAGGAGAATACGAGCAGGTATGACATTTTCTTGAGGTTTTGATTAAGCTGCAAGTGGCTGGAAAAACAATAGTGAGATGAATTATTTCTAAAGTGGATTCAAAGCCTTTTCTGGAAGAGAAGACAAGGGCGAAAAGCTAATCATATGACTGAATGAGACTGACTAATTTAACACCTAAAGGGTCACCACAGAATTAATTAGCGCCGCCTCCTGTTTCTCAGCGAGGAAAGCTCGGAAACTCAAATGACAGAAAGGGCGTCTTGGTTTGAGTTAACTCATCACCTTCTCATCTCCTCTTTCTTCCTCTTTCTCCTTTTTCTTTCTGCCGCTGCTTTGCAGGAAAGTCGAAACTGTACACCTACCTGTCAGAAGTGCTGCCCGTCTCTGGGAGTTACAGACATGCTACAGGAAAGGTGAGTGTGGAGGGATTCTGGAATATTCTTGTACATTTTTCCTGCTGCTTCTGCTGTGGGGTTTTACTTGCATCCAGTTAAAGCAAAGCGCAGAGTTTCGCCTGGGTCACTATTGTTTTATTCAGTATAACTGGTGATTGAGAAATGCCGTCTCAAAGACTGAATTTCATTGAGGTGTTTGTTTTCTTTCTATTTGTTTTTTGTTTTGTTTTGTTTTTTTTATGTAGCTGTCAAAAGGAATCACCACAGGGAGGCGCTAAAGAATCATTAATGATGTACAGGCCCAACCTGACAATAATCACAGCTTTGGCTTCTAGTTAGGTTCACCTACAGTACAAACCGCACTTGTTGTAGTCCATAGCACTTGCAATTAGCAGCTTTTTTACATTTTAGGTGGAAAAATCGCAGGAAAATCAGCCTTGCATGATAACAGGCCCCGGAGCGTAGCAATGTGGTCAAGGTCTCTGCTCATTCCTGCCCCGTACCCCCTTCAGGACAGACCCCCAGAAGCAGCATCTAGACACTTCTGCCAAGAAATCAGAGACAAGCCAGTCAGACGGCTGGAGCAGTGATGAGGAAGAAGATGGTGATGATGAAGACCATGCTTCCCTGTCATCGCACACAGAGACAGATTCTCACACAGGTCATTAGAACCACTTTCAATTGGTGATTCCTTTCATTTGGCTTTTGATTTCAATGTTTTGTGGATTTTTTGACTTGGATCTGAAACATGATGGTAATGTTTTTTTGCATATGCATTTATTATATTTAAGGTCGCCCCATTGTGTCGGAAGAGGAGCTCTCCAGTCTTGCAGTAATCTCTCCTCCGAAGAATGGACAGTACTCTGGGTCGAAGGTCAAAGTTCTCATCCAGGGCCTGGAAAAGTTAGACAAGCAGGATCTAATTAAAGAGTTTATGGTAAGTTGAAAAAAAAAATGAAACACTTCAGTTTGACTTATGACTTTGTTTGGTGTTTTGTATTCGGCTTTCTATTTGCTGGGAAGTTTTCATCTCTTTTTGTTCTGATTATAATTCTCACTTAAAATCCGAATGTTTTTAAAATGCCTCTACACTTTATAATACAGAACAAATGACTGATATGTGGGGAAAAATTTATATTGAAAATTAAAGGTTTTATAATTGTTCGCCTTACTATTCAGAAAATACGATAACTCGTATATTTTATTTTAACAAAGCACAAATGTATCGGAAACTGTAATTGTAAACTTTTCTCAAATGTTTACTAGACTTTAGAGCACTTGAAACCTTCGGATAACTGCCTGGTCGGAAAAGCACCTGAAAATCGTGAGAAAAACAGATACAGGGACATCCTTCCATGTAAGTCTTGTTCCATTGTTTACTATAAAAAGTCTATCTATCTATCTATCTATCTATCTATCTATCTATCTATCTATCTATCTATCTATCTATCTATCTATCTATCTATCTATCTATCTATCTATCTATCCATCTATCCATCTAATCATCTATCCATCTATCTATCTGCATAAATACATGTATATATTTATATGTTTATCTATATAGTCCCACTCTAGTTATTTCTATGATCGCCCACTAATGTGAGAAGGGATATGGCTTCAGTCTATAGGGTTACCATTTAAAGCGTGGAAGACATGACACAGCAGTTAAATGAAATGTAACCAATCCCCGGGTGTTTATTCCCCAGAGTCCGGCTGAGCAGGGTGTGCTTTACACTGCTGTGTAGACATCTACTCCTCACTGTATTTTACACCTCATCCGCCAGCACTGTTGGCCTTCCGGACCTTCTCGCGCGTCGGGTCCACTGATATCCTGCTTTAAACCTGGTGTGAAACATAAGGGCACGTTCTTCTGAAGGTGTTGTTGGTCTTACGTTTAAAACAACAGAATTTTGCTGAAGAAAGTCAAACAAGAGATCCATAGATCTGCTTTCAGTGTTAATTGGAAACATCCATTCACGTGAAGGCCCGGAGAGAGTAGTATGTGGTTTTTTTTCGGGGGCTGGTGGTGTGTATGTGAAGAGTGGCCTGTATTTTGTATTGAAGAAAGGGGGTCTCTTTTCAGAATAGACACAATACTGCGCTTCATGTGCTGGCGGGAGGCAGACCGGCCCTTGCCTGGCCTGGAGTGTTTGTTTATTATCACGATAACTCACTGGGCTTCTGTTCCCTGAATAAAGCGCCCAGGATTCAAAAGTGTGAGGCCCCTGGGACTTAACTACTGTTGTTTCTGGAAGCAGTTCAAGGGCCGCAACCTCCTCCAGGAAGCCTGATGCCACCCATTGTGTAGGTCGCTCAGCACGAATTTACCTACTCCTAGTGACATACGCTTACCCCTCACACATGCCCCACTGTTTCGCGCTCGCTCGCTCAGTTTCATTTTTCAGACCCTTTGGGCTGGAGAACATTTCGGGCTGTTTTTGCAAGCAGCCCCCTTGTAGAGAGCTACAGGCAAACCTGGGGCACATGGCACGCAAAGTCAAGATGTCTCCTTAGACAAGCTGTATATACAGCGTTTTTATTTTTGAATTTTTTTTTACTTTTTATCATTTTAATTCAATTTATTTAGTCATTTTTATTTTTGTATTTTTTTGCTTCTTTTAATTGTCATTTAATTGTTCATTTGTATTTAATGTAACGTTTTAATAATTTATATTGTGGAGTGCCAACTATTATATTACACGTTAAGACATTTATTATATGTGGTGTTATTTTTGCTAAAGTCATCACATTGAAAGAAAGAGCGGGTTTGAGGCCGGGTCAGACTTTTTAGTGTTCTTGAGGTTTTCTCTGGTTTCCTTCAACAGTCCATTAGAGTCCGTGCATCAGTGACGCTGAGATTAACTCCGACTCTACTGCCACGCGAATTGAAAAATCATAGTTAGGATTATGAATAAAGAAATAGTCATTTTCTAACAACTGGTTCTTAACGCATACACTCGTGGGTCACAGAATGGGCAGGGCCTTTTGGTTTAATCAGTGCCTCAACCAATGAATGTTTAGGGGCGGGACCTACTTTCCAAATTTAATTTGTTACTTTTAACGGATCGATTGTAGGAAAGACTCTAAACTGCCTGTGATAAGAGAGTTTACTTTTTTTTGGAGAATATGTTAGATTTATGTTGTATTTGATTTTTTAAGAATAGACCTTTGCTTATTCCATTTAAACATTTAAACAAACAAATGTTTGGTTTTTAATATTTCATATTGCGCAAATTGCACATTGTTATTGTTTAAAGTCTGCTGCTGATTTTGTTGTGAAGCACCTTGGATAAGTAAGTAGAAGTTAAATGGCGCTATACACCATATTTCAATAAAAATTGGAAGTTGAGATTTTGACATTAGTTACACAAGTTATTACATACAGCAAACAAACAAAAAATAGACTAAAACAACAGTGCAGTGAAAAATTACAGTTTATCTATAATGATTAGAAAAAGTCTTTTCATCATGGGGAGGAAAGAGCAATGACAGTGCTGTTCTGTTTCTGCGCAGAGGGGGGCAGTGGGTGGTGGGTGCCTTTCATGATAAATGGCAGGTTATTAATGGCATACAACTATGACTTTATTTCTGCTAACTACAGAGGCCACAGCAGTGTTGTATAAAGTCCATAAGAGTTTCTTAAGCACAAAAAAAAGACATCAGCAGATTGTGGCAATTTATTTTACCCACTTTGCACAAAACGGAGAAAAAGAACAGATGGAATAGATAAACCAGCATTTGAGAGTCTGTGTATGTTTTCATACACTCAAAACTTCACGCCAGATGCTCAGAACCACAGTTGAGATCATTTCATCTTCTGAATTTTATCAGCCCAGTTAGGAGATGTTTACTAGTGTTCTTCAGATAAACTGTTGAAATTTACGAGGTCTTATTTTGAGGTAGGCCCTGGTACAGTGTATTCTTAAACACTTGCTAGAGTTTTTTTTAGGGCAAACACAATCTATCTTTTAATTATACAATGCAACATTTTGACTAGATACATCAGATGAGAATATTGAAGGTTATTCTCACCCCGGTCCCCCATTTTCCTTCCTCTAGGATTTCCACCCGCACAAACCTGAGAGCTTGTTCCGTTTATTTGGAGTTATTTGTTATACCATGGGACAATTTGTTCCGTCTCCTCCATGGCAAAACTAACAGAATTGCATTCTTGGTTTGCAGATTAATAACACTGTTGGCGACCAAAGCCAACAACAGCAATCTCTTTTTTACTGGAATGCCGAGGCCCCACATAAATCTCCTACCTGAAACTCAAATGAAAATTAGTTTGTGGCTTGGAAAACACACGTTTGATAAACGCAGAAAAGTTATGTTTGTTTGCTCATGCTTGGGGTTTGGTTGATTCTGAAAAAAGTGATGTTGTGCTGATTGAGGTTTACAATTGGTTTTCTGTGTTTTAGCTGGATTAGCTGAATTTTAGCTGAACAAAGATAGATGGATAGATATATAGACAGACAGACAGAGAAACAGATGTATGTATATCATATATGTATGTATATNTTTTTTAATGCAGTTTGTCCCATGAAAGTCCATAAAAATGTGTACATTCTTGTGGTGGCACATATTTCGTATAATTAGTACTGTATTTACAGACTACAAGGCAAACAAATGTTTCAGAATTGACTTTGAGCTAATTTTATGTAACAACATGTATTATGTTCCAATACGGAACAACATGTATGCCTTTGTGGAAAAATAGAGAGTTATCAACTAATAGTACGAGAGTTACAGTAAAAATGTGTGTTCATTTAACACCATATCACTTATATACTTCCTCCTAATCTACTATTTGAAATGCCAGATGACAAGACTCGTGTTCCCGTCGGAGATAACGCAGGCTACATCAATGCCAGCTTCATACGGATGAAGGTGGGCACAGAGGAGTTCTTTTACATCTCCTCGCAAGGACCTTTGCCTGGCACTCAAGATCACTTCTGGCAGATGGTGTGGGAGAACAAATCCGACGTCATTGCCATGATGACTCGAGAAGTGGAACGTGGCCGTGTCAAATGTCACAAATACTGGCCCGAGAAGCTCAACACTCCCAAAGAAACAAGCCGATACCAGCTCATCCTGGACAATTATCAGATGCTTGGCTATTTCCACATAAAGATCATCAAGATGGTGGAAAAAGAGGTTAGATTGAGGAGCTGGGGTCTTCTCATATGCCGATATGCATGTTTTATTGACTGGCGTTCATTCTCGTAGAGTGGAGACGTTCACTTTGTGAAGCATCTGAAGTTCACCACGTGGCCTGACCATGGCACGCCGCACTCGTCCGAGCAGCTGGTGAGGTTCATTCGCTACATGAGGGCGGTCCACTCTAAAGGACCAATCACGGTGCACTGCAGTGCCGGAATCGGCCGAGCTGGGGTCCTCATCTGCACCGACGTCATCCTCAGTCTCACCGAGAACGACCTTAGCGTGAGTAGCACCTTTAGCATTTGATAAATATCTAAAAGTCCTTTAGTGCATTTTCCCTGTTTTTACAGCTATTTAAAGTTTTAACAATTTCTCTAATAACATTACAATCCTAATTGGTGAAGTGACGTCTATAGACAATTTCAAGGGACATTTATTGTTTTTTTATAGGGACATGTATTGATTTATTGATGATTTATTTTGGGTTCAGAACTGAAATAGTCTGGAATTGGTGTTATTTTTGCAGTAGACTTCAGTGTTAGGACGACATGCGTTGCTCATCTCAGTGGGAATATTGGGCATTTCACACACACACACACACGCACAAAGACACGCACAGAAACTCGTGTTTAAAGGTCCTGATCCGGGATTCAAACCTGCAACCTTGGCCTAAATCTAGTTAATTTTACATAGTATTGCAATCATTCTGTCACTTTCTAACTTTAATAACACATTGATAATACATGTTCTTTCATCTGTTATTGTTTGGAATATATTCCTGTTATTCTGGAGATGCAGTTCTTATTGTTTGACCCAACTTGATAATACCGGGTTTACAGTAATTCCTAGGCAAAACACACACAAATCGTTTCCTTACAGCACATGAACATTAAGTCTGAACTAAATTCGAAATTTGAGTCTTTTTGACTCATAAACATCATCTGTTTACAAACAAGTCAGTATTAATTTATGATTAATATGATGGTTGTGTTTTTTAGATTAACGTCAGCAACCTAGTAAAGGAGATGAGACTCCAGCGGCATGGCATGATTCAAACCAAGGTTGGTATTTTGTTTTATTTGACTAAAGACTTTTATTTTGGAAAAACTTTGAAGAGCCGGTTGGAGTCCACCTGATGTTTTACTTCGTAAAGCTTATGAAATATTCATGAGTTCACAAAATATAAATGTGTCATGAAATTGTTTAACGTTTAATTTGTATGTGAATAGAACGATGGAAAACACTTCTACACTTGTTATGTCATCCGTCAGAGGATATTTAGCCGTTCTTCTTTGATGGTTTCAGGAACAATACCTCTTCTGTTACAAGGTCTGGCTGGAAGTGTTACAAAGCATCTCAGTACTTCACGGTAACCACTGGCAAACCCAAGCCTCCTCTTGAAGAAATACAACGTCTCAAAACTGTTTCCTTCGAAAAGTGGCAGAACGATGTTCTCATCAGATCGATGTTAGGAAAACCCTAGAATGTTAAAAAGGCACCTTTTTTTGTTAATTTTGCTATGTTTTTGTGTGATCTGATATATATTTTTGCACCATTTTGGGCTTTATAATACTTCATAGCCTTTCTGGACTCTTAGTCACTTTGCCTTTATTGTTTGTAATTATTGCGTTTCATTTTTTTTGTTCGTCTATTTTTTTAAGACAATGCACCTCATTCAAACTACCTAAAAGCCAGAAGTGATCACTGGTTCCCGACATGTCTTTTAAGGATTTTGCGTCACATTGGTGTGGCATTTCATGGTTTTCTTAAAGACATCAAGTAGCTCGACTTTTCTGTTTCGACTTTGTCAGCTTTAGCAAAGTGCCTTTTGATTTCTCAGCGAGTGCAGCTCATCGCTCATCTTTCGTTATCTGACTGAACGAAGCTGTTCCACCTCTTAGCTCCAAACTGGAGGAATTAACCCAAAGAAGTCGGAGTGATGCTAAGAGATTACGAACCCCTGCCTTCTAATCTGTATGTATAGCCACTGAAGTTCTGCCAGCATGACCTTGGGAATCAGTGTTTGACTCGTGTCGGACAGGAGAGCAAGTGTCTGCTTACACATCTAATGGATGGAGAAAGCTTGCCGCAAGAGCGCTGTCTGAAGAAGACATCGGACGGTAATTGGGCAGAAAATGTGCAGACAGATTGAAAAAGGCACCGGACCAATAATCTGTGATGTTAAAGCACATCTCAGTGCATTACCGCTGATCTATGCTTGACGCAAACCAACAGCACAGTTCTCCGCAGCACAAAAATGTCTTAAGCTTTATGTATTTATCCGCACAACCGAGAGGAAAAATGCCACGTTTGACTTTTCCACAAGCAGATATGATTCACCTATATATTAAGCCTATGTATCACTGTATAATTTATTAACCCTGTACTTTGACGGACTGCATCACTATAAGACGTCTATGATGACGATCAGCCATGTATTACTCTGACTGTACCCATTTTTACCAATAATAAAAAAAGCACATTAACCCCAAGGTGTTTCTGAAATTATTAT
Organism: Paedocypris carbunculus; assembly: GCA_028128575.1. Classification (NCBI taxonomy): domain Eukaryota; kingdom Metazoa; phylum Chordata; class Actinopteri; order Cypriniformes; genus Paedocypris; species Paedocypris carbunculus. Next base: position 777,081 of record SOMO01000012.1, on the reverse strand, counting down.
GTCCACAAAGGCCCTGAAGTGGTTCCCCGAGCAGACACGTCTCCCCCCGCTTGATCTGTAAACATCCTGAGGTTTCTGCTTGTCACTGCGGATAATAAATTTCACTCGGAGAAATAAAAACCCAAAGTTTACAGCCAAAGCCGTGTTGTGTTGTGTGGGCTCCACTCGACTTTACTGCCGAGTAAACACCGGCTCTCACCTCTCCTTTAAGACGGCACGTAAAGGCATTTGACCTTGAAGTCAAGGTGGACGTCCTGCAAAGTCACATTTTGGGGTCTTCTAAGTTCTTTCCAACACACTTTTGTAGCTCAGCTTTTGTGCTAGACTGCTATAAGCAAGTTATAGTTTCACCTAGAGGAGGAGGTGTTGGAGTTTCATTACTTCAACAATACGTCTTTGTTGAAAAATGACAGAGTGTGCTGAAAATTAAAAGCATTTTCCCCGGCTGATGTAAATGAAGGCATGTTTTGCAACCAAACAGACCCATCTGGATTTCATTACGGCCTCTGTTTTCTCCAACATGTTCTCCAAATGTTTCCAATTACTAAGACCAACAATGCCACTGTTGCCCGGCTGTAAACATAATGTGTTGGTTGAACGACATTCCTGACGTCTATTGTGTTGTTTTGTAGATGTTGGCAAAGCTGCCGTCGTCTTTACATAATTATTGTTGTGGTTTTCTGCAACCATTGCTGCTTTTTTCATTCCATGAAGTGCGAAGGACTCCACAAAAGATCTGTTCATTCGCACAAAGCCGTTTTCAGGAGGATGTGTTTGGTCACTGACTTGCTTCGGCCATTGATCATGTGAGTGAAAATGTGTATTGGGTTACAGAAATGTGAAAACGTTATCTGAGTAAAGCCCTCGGCCATCGTGGGAGAGTTCATGAAGACAGAGGCGTTTATTTCTCTGTCATGGTAAAGTCATCTGGACCTTTGTGTTTGGAGAGAGCCGAGAATTTATAAGGTTTGGAAAGTGTGGAGATGATCTAACAGCCATGTACAACCACCAGCTCGTGGCTTTACAGCAGAATAAAAAAAATGAAACTTGTTCGAGCTGGACTTTTTGATCCGTTTTCTGCAATGAAAACAAAATTAGATTCAAATTTTAGTGGAATAGATCGAGCATGGTATCTCAAAATAAGAATAAATCTCATGTCTTTTCGTGCAATTTAAAAATTACCTCAAAATGACACGCACCAGACTAATGATGACTTTACTTGCCAGTTATGCTATTTTTAACATCACTAACTACGGAGAGCGAAGAATACCGTCATTATTAGGAATGAATGAATCTGGACTTGAATAAATACAGCTGGTGCTTCGCTTAGAACGAACCCGGGAGCGAAAGGCAAGAGGTGATGAGAAAAGCAGAGGATTATGTTCACGTCTCCATTAGTAAAGCAGTGCAGGTGTTGACGAGGATGCTGGTCCAGAAGTGTTTCTCCAGCGGCGGGAACCATCTCTCAGGCTTTGTGAGCAGCACACTCAACAAACTCAGAAACTCAAAATGTGATTTCCTGATCGGGAAGCAACAGAGAATCTGCATTTCTGGGTCAGTGCAGTCCATCGAATGCTTGTTTTCTCTCAAATTGTCCTTTGTCCCCTGGCATCTCTTTGTCGACCGAGTGACACACACAACAACTACTCATTATGGCATGAAAAAGGCTTTTTCTAAAAAAATGTCAAATATAGAGGAAGAGTAGAATTGAAAGGGCATGAACTTTGAGATTAATTTGTCCGATTTGACAGTGGGACCCTGATTTGGCTCAGTGTTTAGTTAAATTACTGTAGTGCTAATGTATGCATCTGATAAACACATTTATGATTAAAAAAATAAAACTTATTAAAAAATAATCCATTCCCAGGAATTCTTCATCTTCGGATGTTTTTCATTCTTTTCTTGTTTATTGTGGCTTTTTGGTCACATGTCATATGATTGTATTTACTGTTAATCTCCAGCTATCGTTGTTATCTTTGAGTCTTTTTCATGTTATCGTTTGGTTTTGATTATCATTTTTTGTCTCCTGATCCTCTTTCCAGATTTTTCCTCCCAATTCTCGCTTCTGAGAAACACTGACACTTGAGCAACTNTCCTGGCTGCATGATTTATGGGTTTTTGTGTGTTTGAAATGCGTTTTTGGAGGGATGACTTACATTTTTGTGGTTGACGCACTTCATGAGCACCAGCTCTCGGTATGCGCGCTTGGCGTGAGTCTGATTCTGAAATGGCCGACTAAGTTTCTTAATAGCCACATTTCGTTCAAGGTTGTGATCATACGATGAGCTAAAAAAAAAAAAAAAAAGAAGAAATGTAGGGAATGAAAAAAGGAATTAAGTAGGAGTGTTGGAATTTTAGCTCTTTAACCTACCAGACTATTCCCTGAGCACCGGAGCCAATAGGTCTAAGATTCTGATACCGCTTCAAAACTGTAAATGTTGAATCTCCAACATCTACGCTGTAGAATTCTTTTTCTCGCTTATTTTTGTTCATGACGATGACAATTCCCAAGCATCCGAACAACAGAGACTTTCTTACAAACCTAAAACAAAAAACAAACAAACCATAACAATACAAAATATAAAAATACGTTTTGGGAGTAGCCAATCAAATTTAGTGTCTTGAGATCTTCTATATGATATTAAAAAATAATATCTACAGCGTACAGCGGTTACACATCAAAAAGAGACAAGCATGCAAAACTAGGACATTGAGTTACTGTAAGACACCAGTTTGACCAAATTACACAAAAAACATGGAAAAGCTGAAAAAGCTTCCACAAATGGCATCATACCAGCCATTATTATTTTTACATTCCTGCAACGGTAAATTCTTACTTTTCTTCTAATCTATTTCGCAATAATATGTTTGTGTCCATGGCTACAAGAATATTGAAAATTAGGAAATCTTATAGAAGCACTGTAACTCATAGACAAGCTGAAGTCAAATATTTGATGTGATGGATCAATTCGAACAGTATTATAGTTTACTGTAAAAGGAAACTAATAAATGTAAACTTGGGAAACTTTAAAAAAACAACATAATTCCTGTGATATATGTTTGCTTTGTAAATCCTTCTTTTTTCGAGAGAATAAAATAGCAAGAACTTGTGAAATCCATTACAGTGATGTGTTATCGCTTGTCATACACATTATCTATGGTTTATGATCATTTTGTCGTCTCTTTATTTAACTGGTAATTTAGCTTAAACTACTCAGCA
>SOMO01000012.1:722303-735857 GCA_028128575.1 Paedocypris carbunculus | reverse complement strand
GTTCTCGTTTAAAATGCACTTTTATTAAATAAAAATAATGAATTTTTATTTCAATTTCTTTTTGTTAATAATTCATTTGAATACTGCTAATTTTAATATTGATAATCAAATGTTTATTTCCCTGTAAAGTAACTGTCTATATTTAGGGCCAAACTCCTTAATATAGTTCTAGAAATCAATTTAGCAATGATGAAATATGCTACATTAATTTCTTTTGGAGTTACAGAGAAGCATAATGAAAATGTACCAANTTTGAATACTGCTAATTTTAATATTGATAATCAAATGTTTATTTCCCTGTAAAGTAACTGTCTATATTTAGGGCCAAACTCCTTAATATAGTTCTAGAAATCAATTTAGCAATGATGAAATATGCTACATTAATTTCTTTTGGAGTTACAGAGAAGCATAATGAAAATGTACCAACCCGACATTGCTACACGTCTAACGCTTTTAGAACTTTTTGGAAGTTTGTGTCTGGACTCTGATCCACAAAGCATGTCGAGTTTTCGCTGGACTCAGATGAAAAAAACACACATTTCCACATGTTATGGACAATAGATTTTTATCAATTATTTCATTGGTGTCTAAAAACACAGCTGTCAAAGTGTAATAAAAGTGAATGAAAGAATGCGTTTGCCTAAAACGTGCATTATTAATGAGAATTGGCGAGTTTGCATTATAAAGAGATAAAGCCTCGAAAGTCCCGTGCTGGTATGTTGAATGGCCGTCAAACATTAGCACACATGACCCGGCTAATGTGTGACGCAGATGCTTCTTGGGTCAAACTCTTTACCCACAGGCCTCAGCAAACACATTGTGATGCAGAGGTGACGGCTCTGCTTTATTGCTCACTTATAGTCGTTGTGTAAAGAAAGAAGCTCTTGTGTTCAAAGTCGATCTTTTTGTCTGGCCAGTTTACAAGCTTCACCTCACACGACCAGTATCTGCCCTCACGTCTGAGTGCCATCCACACAAAGAAAGTGTTTTGTGTCGTTTTTTAGCTCAGATTTGTGAGACGAGGGACTGGTTAACAGAAGGAAATGGCTTTTTAACATAATTTATGAGTCGGACTGACCTGCTCGTCCCAATTGTTTTAAGGGATTCTCTGGATGAGTCTAGACCGCATGCAACCACTTGGTGGTCCAGGTTCTTCAAGCGAGAGCTCCTTAATGTGACATGGTGCCCATTGACTGAATGGGAGCAGAGTTTTATGATGATGGACTATTGTCAGGATGCTGGGGGTCATGATGATGGCCGGGGGTCTGGCGAGCAGCAATGCAACAGGCCTACACATGGGTGAGCATATGGCCTGGGTGAGAATGGAAAAGCCGTGAACACTGTGCAGATGTGGGTTGGAGGTAGAGCTCAGACTCAGAAACACATCCATATGCTCTTTTAACCGCTGTGTGTTGCCCCCAGCAGGTTACAGCCTTCCACAGGCTTTAGATCAGGGGACTCAAACAAAGCTACCCAGGGGTCTTTCTGACCTCAGCTGGTTGAATAAAAATGTGCGTTCATAAAGAATGAGAACTGAAATGAACTTTTCTGATGACTGATTGTGCTTTATACTGAGATATAACATCTAATTAACATAGAAATAATTTTTAAGTATTTNATTTCTATTGTTCATTGCATTCTTGTGCTTTGTTCCAGAGTGATTTATCTGCAGGTGAGCATGAATGAGGGCCTGTCCTTCATCACAAGCTCGGTTCACATCAGCACCACTGAGTGTGTAAGTGCATCTATTGTCATAATGCATTTCTTCTGTCTGTATACACAAGACTTTTTCTGTGAATTATTTCCTTTATAAATGTCTTAGGACTGCTCCTCCTTATTTGCTGCCATTTGTTTTCCCCTCATTTTCTTTTCTTCTCTGAGGTCTTCTCTGCTTTCTTTCATCAGAGGAGTCTGAGTTTGTCACGTAAGTTCAAAAAAAGCTATAAAAAGAAAGACAACACGCTTCTTGTAGCTGTCTTCCCAATATTGTGAAAGCCTTCGTATGCCGCATTACAACACCGGTCATACTTTTACTCATTGTTGTTTTCTCTCTGCAGTTTGATGGAACCATCCTTCTCGTCTCACTACTGGCTGTTTCCCTGCTGTTTGCGCTGGTGCTGATGTGGTGGTTTTGGCCTCTGTGTTGCACAGTGGTACGTATGTTCCAGTTTAAGAGGCAGTTCTATGCTTTTTAATGGGTTTGAATTTGCACAAAGAATATTCTGTTTTACTTTAATTAAAATTGGCACTTCACATGAACTGGGCAAGTTTGAGGCCCAATGGTACCATGCTAAAAATATGTTCATGAGAATTGAAAACCCTCAATTAAGCTAAGAGCAACCCTTTTGTCTCAAAGAAAAACCTTTTGCTTTATTATTTTTTGCAATATTTAGGTANGGTGCTTATATTTGCATAAATACGCTAGCTGAGATTCATGTTGGAAGCCTTTATGTGAGTAGTTTGGAGGTTCTGCCTGTATGGGTTTCTGTAGAGTGATCTAGTTTCTTTTCTCAGTCCAAAAGCATATTTTGTTGGACACCTTCAGGTGATTGGTTAATGAGACTCCAGGTCCCTGTGACCCAGAAATGAAAGAAGCAATTGAGATGTAATTAATTCCTGATACCTGTGTAGGTGCGCTGGGGGGACAAGGGATCCACTGAGGAAGGAGCTAAATTAGAAAAACCCAAAAATGCTATAGTGAAAATGCCTGAAGAAGAGTACGAGCCATATGAACCGAAACCCAAAAAGGCTTGTGGAAGCGTCCCTGCCCGCAACAGGAAGTGGTACAGCCCTATTCAGGTATCAAAGTTGATGTTTTTTCACATTTGTAGATTTTCAGAAGCCTTTTAAAGCAATGGCTCTTTCTGNCTGAGGAAGGAGCTAAATTAGAAAAACCCAAAAATGCTATAGTGAAAATGCCTGAAGAAGAGTACGAGCCATATGAACCGAAACCCAAAAAGGCTTGTGGAAGCGTCCCTGCCCGCAACAGGAAGTGGTACAGCCCTATTCAGGTATCAAAGTTGATGTTTTTTCACATTTGTAGATTTTCAGAAGCCTTTTAAAGCAATGGCTCTTTCTGCGTTAGGGTAAGCTTGATGCATTACGGGCCTTTTTCCGAAGAAGGTACAACCAGGTTTCTCTCATGAGACCCCAGCCTGGAGATCAGGTAGGATTTCAGCTTTGCTCCATGATATTTTGATATTTCAAGACAGTTAAAACTGTGAAAAGCGCCTTACAAAAGCTCAGAACTTGAACTTGAAGTCAATGCTTTCCTTGANTTATTTATACAAAAGACATCATCCTCACCCAACCACATGGTCACTCATACCATATCCCTCTGAGAATTTAGCCTTTGTTACTCCAGCATCATTCACACAAATAGCTCTCCACCCTGAAGCTCTCCACCATCACTGTTCTTCTAACTCCACCCTTCTGATTGGAGGCACAGAATTGTGGTTGACAGCTGAGTTTCTCGGAGTCTGAAGCGCTGAGGGATCATCTTCTGGCCAATTTGACAAAATCTAGAGTAAGAACATTTGAGGATCAGCTGCACCGGTGTTTGGGCTTTTGTATCTCACACATACACAGTGAAGATCTCCTACTTGTCACCTCCGGAAATGTGCTTTTAAAAAACTATCAAAATAACGAATAAAAGTTTCGCATCATCCTCCAAAGTCGCCTTTGAGGGGACGGATATATTCCGAGAGCTCCATCAGTCTGGCTTTTGTCTCTCCAGGGGCGGTGCATCAACTTCACCCGAGTGAAAGCAGAGGAGCCAAGGTCACCGCCGCGCCGCCACCTTCCACCTCCGCCGCCCCCTCCAGACCACCAGCCTCTAATGCGCTCATCTATTTCTTCTCCACCCGAAAGACCATCATCTCAGAGACCCTCCATCAAGCGCTCACCCCCAGGACCTCCACCAGCTCGGGCACCCCCTGGTCTCCATGGACCCCCACCATCACGCCCCCCACCCTGCCCTGGGAATAGACTTTGAGAACAAAAGAGCTCTTAAAATTTNGGACCACCAGCCTCTAATGCGCTCATCTATTTCTTCTCCACCCGAAAGACCATCATCTCAGAGACCCTCCATCAAGCGCTCACCCCCAGGACCTCCACCAGCTCGGGCACCCCCTGGTCTCCATGGACCCCCACCATCACGCCCCCCACCCTGCCCTGGGAATAGACTTTGAGAACAAAAGAGCTCTTAAAATTTTGAACTTTTGGGTGGGGTGTGGGGGGACGGGGGGCTAGCTGTTGCTCTGACTGGTTGTTGCTACAAGCAAAGGTGGCGGTTTTATACATCAATATATGGTATCGAGAAAAACATTGGCTTGGTAATCCGAAGCACTTAAGAACTGGTGATGAGGCCGAGATCCATATGCTTTTAAAGACATATGCAATTTTTTATTTGACGTGTTTTGACTGCAGGACAGTACAAACATCTAATTTATGCTTGTGGTCCAGGTAGCCACATAAAATGATGACGTGACCACCACTGGTTAAACACTCANCATCAATATATGGTATCGAGAAAAACATTGGCTTGGTAATCCGAAGCACTTAAGAACTGGTGATGAGGCCGAGATCCATATGCTTTTAAAGACATATGCAATTTTTTATTTGACGTGTTTTGACTGCAGGACAGTACAAACATCTAATTTATGCTTGTGGTCCAGGTAGCCACATAAAATGATGACGTGACCACCACTGGTTAAACACTCAAAGATTTACAGAAAATATTTATTGTTGAATTTTTATTTCCAGTTTATTAACCCCAAATGAACTTATTAAGTTCAGAGTTAAGAGTAGTGTGATTTAAAACCACTGCATGNCAGTTCCGCGTCTGATGAGACATGAAGAGTCACACGTTAAATGCATGTTGGGATGAATAAAAACATTTGTTCCATCTTGCATTCAAAAAGTGTTTTGTTAGTGAGTTTGGATGATTCTGTAAAACGCTTTCTCTCAAGAACGTCTTATATTTGACGTAATATCAGAAACTAGATGTTTTTCCCCAAAGATGCTCCTTATAATCCAGTGCACCTTATAGTCCCAAAATGTGGCTTAAAATTTGATTAAACCTTCATTTATGCAACAAAATTTCAAAGATGTTATTTTATAAATAATTATAATTTACAATGTATTTTATTTATATTTTTTTAAAGGCTAGACATAGATATTACAGCATTGTCAGAGGCCGTAGTGTGTATTTTCATTATTTTTACCCCAGAACAATGAATTAAGAAAGTGTAATTTAACGTTTTACTCAAATTGTGGAGGAAAACATGAGCAACAAAACAGTCGCCTCACCTTTGTTTGGTTCATCTTCATCTTTTTCATTGATGATTAGTCTTCCGTCTGATGTGGTCTTGAAGCCGTGGTCAACTTTGGGCAATTTCCTCCGGTCAGGATTAGTAGCTAAGCAGAAAGGCAATCGACACCATGATACTTAATGAGATACTAAAAAAATGCTTCAACACATAAATATTATTCNACACGAAAGGTTCTCAAGCTTTTCCTTTCTTGTGGAGCTTTCTCTTCCCTGCCAGCGCTCCCTTCTTGGCTCCTCGGACCATGCCTTTGAATTGACCCTGTTGTTTGGCCTTTTTCCTGTCAATAAAGGAAAAGTCAGCTTTGGTTCCTCATCCGAGTAAAATGAACCTCATTCAGACTACGATTACTGTACCTTCGGTTGAGCTGAGACTTCTTCAGAGGAACGTACGCATAAGGGTCACACTTGCCTTTCTTTTTCACGTCACCTTTCCCTTTCTGCAGTTTACAGAAGCGTTAAAATTTTATTGCAAAACATACCAAATACGTACGTTCAATTAATCTTCAGTTTTTACCTTGGATTTATACTCGTTGCCAAATTCCGGCTTTGCTCCTAGTGGTCTGTGGATGCCAATCCCACCGGCTGAGAAATACAACATCATTTACAAACATACACAAACACTCATCAGTTTCAGATAATGCAGAACATAATGCCATACCTTTATATTTCATGGAAGGTTCAACATCCATGTCATCATCATCCGGATTGTCTGCCATTTTCCTCTTTGCGGTTTTCTTCTGTGGACAAGGAGAAACCAGCATTAGCCATGATGGTTATTATTGTAAGAATGATGCGAGGAAACACGGTGTGTACTCACGCTTTTTATTCCAGCTTCTTCTAAAATATCCTGCAGTTCCGCGTCTGATGAGACATGAAGAGTCACACGTTAAATGCATGTTGGGATGAATAAAAACATTTGTTCCATCTTGCATTCAAAAAGTGTTTTGTTAGTGAGTTTGGATGATTCTGTAAAACGCTTTCTCTCAAGAACGTCTTATATTTGACGTAATATCAGAAACTAGATGTTTTTCCCCAAAGATGCTCCTTATAATTCAGTGCACTTTATAGTCCCAAAATGTGGCTTATTAATTTGATTAAACCTTCATTTATGCAACAAAATTTCAAAGATGTTATTTTATAAATAATTATAATTTACAATGTATTTTATTTATATTTTATTAAAGGCTAGACATAGATATTACAGCATTGTCAGAGGCCGTAGTGTGTATTTTCATTATTTTTACCCCAGAACAATGAATTATGAAAGTGTAATTTAACGTTTTACTCAAATCGTGGAGGAAAACATGAGCAACAAAACAGTCGCCTCACCTTTGTTTGGTTCATCTTCATCTTTTTCATTGATGATTAGTCTTCCGTCTGATGTGGTCTTGAAGCCGTGGTCAACTTTGGGCAATTTCCTCCGGTCAGGATTAGTAGCTAAGCAGAAAGGCAATCGACACCATGATACTTAATAAATGAGATACTAAAAAAATGCTTCAACACATAAATATTATTCAGCATAGACATTAAGATTAAACGATTTTTTTTTTACCCAGAACTCTTTGAGCTGCCTTGGGGTCGAGGAAGTTAAGCGGTTCATCAGAAACGCCCTCCTTCAGCCAGGCCTGGCCCTTCTTCTTCACTGGTTTCTTTTGGCCCTTCTTTGGCTTCTCATCCTCCACAGATTCATCCGAGTCAGTCTCTGCCAGTATATCCTCAATGCTGTGAAGAGATTCATCATCAGTATTACCAAAGATGAAATCATTCAGAAACCAATTCTGGAAAAAGAAAATTGTGCACCTCTCTCCTTTCTTTTTAGTCTCTTCCTCCTCTTCGTCCGATTCATCCTCACTGTTTTTACGTGCTAGCTTCAGTCTCTTCGTTTTGGCCTCTGCCTTTCGGATGTTAGCCAGAACTTTGTGTTGCTCAACAGGAAGCATGCTTTTCACCAGCTCGAACCTGATGCACATAAATATCTGATTATATCCAAATGCAAAACATGCTTCAAAAAAAAAAAGTGTCAGTTAACCAAACTCACCCAAATTTCCTAACCAATTTGGTGTAAATACTTTTAAGTTTAATTCTAAAATGTCTCCTCATATCATCTTTCATATTACTAATTCCTTCCATCTGGAAAATAAAAATATAATTATTTATATACGCAGTCCAGAAACAAACATTCAAAGTGTATGTTATCCTCACCAGTACAGTTGTGTGTCTGGACAACACCTTGACGTCCAGAACAAAGAGGAGAACTTTCAGGAAGCCCAGCGAGGCTTTGACAATTTCTCGCGTTCTGCTAGTGAGAAGCAGACAGATGTTGTGCAGCAGCTGTTCCATTGTGGACACATCCATGGAATCTATAAAACAAACAAAAAAAATATTAATTTCTTAATCAATTAATCAATATTTATCTATATACTATATATTGTATTATACAATACATGCTCTTTATATTTATGTCTTTAACACATATTTATATTTCGCTCTTTAATCAGGTCATGTGGGTGTGTGTGGTGTGTATGAACTCTGGAGCAGATTGGCTGCCGCTGCTCTCCCGGGCAATTGGTGTCCGTGTGAATGGCAACATTTTGACAAACAACGAAAAAACTATTTGCTTTCTATAACTATATAAAATGCAATATCTTCAGTCAATTTTAAAACATTTGAACTTGAACATTTGAAAAAAAAAAAAAGACATCCACACCTTTGTAGTGAAAGACGAGTCGTGTTAAAGACAGAACTGTACAACTGATCATCGTAACAGATCCGGTAAGTCCAATGTAAACCTGGCTTAAATACTCGTTTGTGGCCTCTGAAAGCAGATTTGAACACATTTCAGTAAACACACAAGGAACACTCAAAATAAAAAACAATAGTGATTAATATTTCTACCTTTTGAGTTTTCACAAAAGCGCAGAAAAGCATTGCCAATCTCGATAAGCAGAGAATAGGCATTTTTGCGGGCTCCTATTGACATTTCCTTGGTGCAAATGATGACCTGAGCACAAAAGAGTAACATTAGAGGAAGAATCACTCGTCTCAGATGCCCTTTTCACACAGCAATGCCGGTAAATAGCCGGAACGACTTTACCGGTAAAGACACAACCAGTACACAAATACTGCCATTCCAGCATTTTACCGGTAAAACAATACTCACACAGCGTTTTCAAAATACCGCTTTTTCGGTGACATCATTAACTGACGACACCTTTTTTTAAAATAGCTGTAACGGTGAACGCGCAACCCTCGTCAGAATGTTCTGATTGGCTTAGAGCAGTCGTTTATGTCAGCACTTACTGAACTTTCTATTGCTTATTCCGGCAATCGTTCCGCATTCACATTGGGCAGTTTGCCGTCAATTTATCGGCAATGTTACAACTACCCTTTTTGTCGGCATTTGTCCATTCACACATGACTGCATGCCACCAATATACGAGCAATTTGCCGGTAAGATCTGCATGTCTGAAAGGGGATAGAGCTAAACTTACTTCAGGAAGTAAAGTCGTGATGAAGTCTCTGTGTTCTTCCTTCAGCTGCTTCACTATGTGAAACAGACACTTCAGTCTGGGCTGGAAAACAGACAGCGAACCATCAGCACAGCCTTTGACTAGATCTATGATGTCGTGTTGGTATGGTTCTCACCCGTTTGGCAGGTGAAGCCGCCGTCTTCAAGCTCTCCAGCAGAGTCGTCTTCAGCTCCTCCACATTCCCCAGGACAAAGTTCTTGCTTGGTTCTCGCTCTCCACCACATATCTCCTCCAAAACTCTGTACGCCTTCTTCTGAATTGCAGGGTCTTTACTCTACAAGCAGAGACAAATCAAGTGAGAAAAACACTCAGGATCGAGAAAACTGAAAATGATAATGACATTCCTACCGCAAGATAAGGCTTGATTAAAGAGTACGTCTGCGTCATAGACGCTTGGTCCACAAATGGAGCCATTGAAACAATCAGGTCAAAAACTGCAAGCCTGGAGAACGACATTTCATATTCAGCATATTCATTCATTTGACGTGGCCAGGTGGAAAATTCCTCTTTACCGTATAAATTCTGAGCAGTCAGAACTGCTGAGTTTCTCTGATGCCTTCTCCAAAAACATGGAAACCATCTAAAACACAGGAATAGTTTAGTTAAGAAAGACCGTTTCAGTAAAAACCAGTGGAGTCCAGCAAACATGGCTTACGCTCTGTCCTGTGATGGTCAAATAAACTTTGANTCATTTGACGTGGCCAGGTGGAAAATTCCTCTTTACCGTATAAATTCTGAGCAGTCAGAACTGCTGAGTTTCTCTGATGCCTTCTCCAAAAACATGGAAACCATCTAAAACACAGGAATAGTTTAGTTAAGAAAGACCGTTTCAGTAAAAACCAGTGGAGTCCAGCAAACATGGCTTACGCTCTGTCCTGTGATGGTCAAATAAACTTTGATCGTCTCCAGGACGGACATCCGAACACTTTCAACGTCTCCAGGATTGGGCTGCTGACTGTAGATGTTAAACAGAATAGGGAGAAAATTCTTGGAAAACCGATTCATTTNATCCGAACACTTTCAACGTCTCCAGGATTGGGCTGCTGACTGTAGATGTTAAACAGAATAGGGAGAAAATTCTTGGAAAACCGATTCATTTCAGCCTTCTCTTCTTCTAGGAATGGGGGAAAAAAATGGATATACAAATTGATATACAATATCACTTATTGACATGAAACCACATTATTCTTCATACAGACCCGTCTCGCAGCTTTTGTTGATGAGATTTCGCAAGGCCTGANCCAGGATTGGGCTGCTGACTGTAGATGTTAAACAGAATAGGGAGAAAATTCTTGGAAAACCGATTCATTTCAGCCTTCTCTTCTTCTAGGAATGGGGGGAAAAAATGGATATACAAATTGATATACAATATCACTTATTGACATGAAACCACATTATTCTTCATACAGACCCGTCTCGCAGCTTTTGTTGATGAGATTTCGCAAGGCCTGACAAATGCAAAGACGAAGGTCAGGGCGTTCAGTCAAGGCCATACCCAGAGACCGGGCGATGCCCTTGAACGCTGCCACCAGATCAGTAGGTTTGGTGCAAAATCCAGGTAACATAGTCCAAATCTAAACAAAAAGAAAGGGATTATTTATTTGGCAGTAGTTTTTTAACAGTTTTTAATTCCAAATCGAATTTTTGGTAACAAAATATTGACGTCTCACCTGCATCTCTAATGTTTTATACACTTTAGCCNATAGTTCTATAGCGAGGTGTCATTTCTGTGAACGTTGTTAGCTAGAAGTGCAGGACTTCATCTGTGGCTGGGGTTTGTATTGGTGCAATTATACTACCATTACAATCTTTTTTTTTTTTTTTTTGTTTTTTTTGGAGGTGTTATAGTCTCGTGATAGGGTCCTTNAATTATACTACCATTACAATCTTTTTTTTTTTTTTTGTTTTTTTTGGAGGTGTTATAGTCTCGTGATAGGGTCCTTCAGTGCTGGCAGAAGTTGTAGTTTTCACTGTGGCTGTGGTGTTTGCTCATTCACATGTGCTTATTCCTTCTTTTTGGCACCAGGAACCTTTTCTCTTATTCTGAAAAGCAAGAAAAAGGAATTACTAGAACAACTAGTGAATAACTTGATGATGCAATTTTGGCTAAACGCTAAATATGTTTATTATGTTATGAGATGTTTTTATGTACATTATGAATTTTTGACACAAGTAGAAACAAGGAACAAGTGGCTATGGTGAAACAATTAGATATGGTAAAGAAATGGACTTAAACTGCTATAACAAATGATATGACAGATATGAAAAAGACAATTAAAGTAGATGAAAATGAAAGTTAAAAGACCCATTTAAAGTTGAAACAATGTTTCTACAATCNTGGTCTAAACTCTCCATGCTCGACATGTTGGGCGCAAAAACGTGACGTAGAATCCCACACGCGGTAGTTCTTTAAGGGAAAATAATCGAAATCGAGATAATCGTCATGGAAAAATGTGAACGATTATACATTTGATTTTCGATTTTGATTATTTTTCGATTAATCGCCCAGCCCTACTACATTGGTAGCAAAATACATTTTGTTTTGATCCAACAGAAATCCAGAGAAAAGTCTGTGTTTGGGTAAAACATGCATTATTAACATTAGCGCACAAATGGGTACAAATGACAGGACTAAACTTTTAAAACGTTTTTAGTCCAGCTCTGTCCTGTGTTGAACTCTGGAGACTGCGCAGGACTGTGCACACATGGCTTTAAATCTTCTTTTACCGTTTTTGATATAGACTGCAAGTTCCGAACTGTGGGACCAGATTTTTTATAAATTGTTACTGTACAACGCAGAGTTCAAGATTTATATTGATAACCACAATTTTGTCTTTTTGAAAAAAAAAAAAAAAACAGTTCCTGTTTGACTGAAAATTGACCTAAAAAGACCAAAGCCATACAAATACAATACATCACTTCAGGCCAAACCGCCAATGAGTGTTTAGTCAGTGTGTTTGTGTCTAAGAAGCAGTGGATGGGTGGATGAACTTACTCTGTTCCAGTAATAAGAAGGGGCACTGCCTTAAGGACCACCTCAGGGCCCATGATCTCCACAGCTGAGCCCACGGCCTGGTCCAGCTCTCCTGAGTAAGGGAACTGTGGGGTGGCTCGCAGGTCACTGAGAGACTGTAGACTCTGGGATTCAAACAGACATCATTAAAAATCTAAAGATACATATCTATATATTTTTTCATATATGTCATTATTTAAATAAGTTCCTACGTAACATTAATTTACCTTTGTCATGATAGCATGAACTTGACGTCCTGCAATTCGGTAAAAACAGCCCAGAATTTGCAGCACAAACAACCATGAAGCGTGAAACCGATAGGACAGTCCTTCCTCCACAGCACTGAAAGAGTCAGAAAGACGTTGAACTTCACCCAAGACAACACAAAACTTTAGTTCTGAATTAGCATTCCAGCTGGTGATATCTTCTGCATTTTGTCTGTGGTTACCCACCGAAACATCTTCAGAATGTAGGCTCCACTTCCAACGGATGTAGTTGGTACAACTGGCCCGATTTCTGTCATTTGAGCGGCCACACACTCATTGAGCAAGTTCTAAAAGCAGGAAATGTGCAAAACTAATGTTAAATACCTTTTTACAAACGTTAACCCAGTACCAGTAAAGCACAGCATACCTTCAGCATCTGGGTTGCAGCGAGAACGATCTGTTGGTGCGGAGACAGAAGACAGGACATGGCGATGGAGAAAAGTCGAGGAAGATGCCCAAGACACAAAGAGCTCTGTAAACTGAAGCTCAAAGTCAGATTTAAGAACAACGGCAGAAGCAACTTTTGAATCGGTGTTAAACTTAACCTACGTGGAAAGATGGATGTGAGCTTTCTCCATCACAGTGAGCCATGCTAGCAGAGGCTGTAAATCATTCTCACTGGGAACATAATCGTACAAAGCCTGGGAAAAAAAGGGAAACATTTATGCTTTAAAAGATATTTAAGGATTAAAGCAATCATCCACTTTCCGGATTCAAACTCACTGTAATGATCTGAGCATTGAGTTCTGCAGACATGCAGGAAGGACTGGGTTTGCTACTGAAAAACTTGTGGAAAGCCTGCATTGCATTGGCTGTCACGAGCTACAAAGAAAAGAAATATGTTAAAGCATCTCCACAAAACATACAAAAATAAAATGCACTCACCACATGACTTAGCGTCATCACACGCAGAAGGGTCTCGCAGCAGGTTTTAACAGAGTTGAGGGGGAACGTGGAGAAAATGTTCTTCAGAAGACAAAGCACATGCAGAGCTGTGATGTCTTCTTTGTTGCCTGGACAGAAATTCAAAAACAAATAGAAAAACAGTTAACTATATTTTGTTAATGGTGTTGGGAAAATGTTCTCTGAAGTGATTAGAAAAGCTTACTGACCTCCAGACTTTTCGATTTCTTTACAGCAGAACTTCGCTGTGGTGACAGCCGCGGGATGGTGACTTGGAGCATTATCTGAAAACATGATGTCACTGTAGCGAAGGACGGCGCACACACCTTCTTGTGCAGCTTTTCGCACCTACAGAACAAACACATGATTACATCACTGGCCTATCCAAACTTTGAGTTTAAGAAAACAGGTTATTTTCACTCTACTGATAAAAGTGTGTTTGTGAAAATCCTGCTTTTTTACAGGAGCCACGGTTAGATGTGTGTTGGTTGTGCTCTTTTCATCCCCAAT
>SOMO01000012.1:679777-691234 GCA_028128575.1 Paedocypris carbunculus | reverse complement strand
AAAAAAAAAACTATGAGGAAAGATACAAAGTATAAAAGATGAAAAATTATAGTCCAGAAGTTGATTAGAGGTTTGGAAGATGAACAATAATTCTACGACAAACTATTGATGATCAATAAATGGCCAAAAATTGTCGTAAGACAGTCATGAGCTGTGTGTCATGAGCTGATAGTTCTCCCACTTAAAATGATCATATCTGTTCACTCACTTTCCCATTACGGAGTTGACCTGGGTGCGGACCAGCCCTAAGTACTGATCAATCTGCGTCTGGAAGACAAAATCATCACATCTTGTTCACCACTCAGAGCTCTTCATTTGTAATTGAATAACTGGAGGTGAATATTACCTGGTACTTCTCGTAAACCACAGGCAAGCTAAACATGGAGATGACGGCTGAAAAAGGAAAGAGACAGACACCGTGACCCTCCACATGGATGTAGATATGAGGTCATATCAACCTGACCGCTATGTGTGATGATTACCAGCTTTCAAGTGTGTATTTAAGATACGGGTGAAACGGAGCGTTGTGTGCAGAAAGCTTACCCAGGATGGACAAGGTGAGCCCGTTGAACAGAGCGCCCACATAGGTCAACAACCACATCAGCACGGCAAACTAAACCAACACAAATACACCACCGGTTAGTTCAGATGCTTTAACAGAACCTTCGCTCTGTGATTCCACATCCCAGTGGTGTAAAGTACTTNTGTTTTTCACGTTTCTTTGAGGTTTCTGAACCTACAGTACCACGAGTGAAATACTTAAGTTTATTTAAAATGGAATTTTTTTTATGTCTTTGAATTTATGACTTGTAGTGAAGTCATTTTTACAGTAAGGTATCCGTACTTTTACTCGAGTATAGTTTTCAGCTACTCTTTACACATCTGCCACAAACTGAAAATAATTTCTCACGTACCTTTATGGAATCAACCAGATCTTGAACCAGGAAAAGCCTGCGAAGCTCCTTCATGCTGGAGTTTATGTACAGCTGAGTCTTATCCACATACTTGGTGATCTGATCTGCAGACAGGGCGATCTCCACCTCCAGATACGCCCTGAAAAAACACCAGTGCGCGAAAATTCCTCTTAGAATGCACACAAATGAACAGAGCAGAATGTGGAGGTTGCACTGACTTGAAGGGATGGCCCTCATCCGTCTTCTGCACGGCCTGCAGGACCGATTTATAGACTCGGAAGCTGATGGTGGCGGAGAGGACAGCCAGAGCCAGATACGCAATGACGCTCACAACGCTGAACTGGGTCAAAGAGAAGAGCAGAAGCAGGATGCTGCCAAACACCAGGCCCGACTGCTTCAGATCCCGCCAGTGTACCAGATCCACCACTGATCACAGAGACAAGAGACAGAAAGGCTGGATTAAGAACCAACTCTAATTAAAACTACTTGTATTGGACTGGACTTGTCCAGTGACCGTGAAAGAAATGTGCTAAAGTTCATGTATGTGTGTGTATATTTACATTTGCACATACATAATATATATAATGTTACACATACACATGCATAATATAGATGTACAGTACACCAAACAACTGTAATAAGATTTTACATTTTTATATCTCACTCTGACCTAAATATTAATAATAAATAAGTTGAACTCACACAGATATTACTTGCAAGCAACAAAAACATGAAAGTTAATTTGAAATATTTTAATTAATTCTAACAAAATATTGAAAATACAGATCTGTGTTTTAGAATAAATGTAGAATGAGCGTCATGCTTCTCAAGGTAAAAACATGTAACCTTGAATTTCAGTTTACACCTGCTGTTCTCTCATCACATCTGTTCAACCTCACACACATTACCAGGTTAATTATTACATCATACTAAAACCATCAAAAATGAGCATGTGGGCACAAGCACGCACGCACACACGCACACACACACACACGCACACACACACACACACACGCACACACACACACACACACACACACACACACACACACAGTAAGATATATTACTGTATATAGAAAATCCGGCAAAGTACTTCACATTCACATGAATAAAAAATATCTCAATTGAGATTATTAACGTTTGTAGTGCATTATTGTGTCCAGTCTGCCAAGAATAAGCTATAATGCTAATTATTTTTCAAACAGAAACATGTTTTTTCAAGAACATCAAATACAGATAACGTTGAACTCATCTGCACATCTTGATTTGATAAGAAACTCAATGTAATAAAGAACATTTTTCTACAGACTGACGATGTAAGACGTCTCAACAACCCCGATGGCGACCAACGGCCTGTGATTATAGTAGGTGTTGTTTTTACTCTTGAACTTTTGCACCCTGGATCACAGCTTAAGAAAAGCTCCTCCACTCGCTTACAGAGGAAGGTCCGTCACACCACAGCGTGTGTAAGACATCTGTACTCCCCAGTGTGCTTCTCCCTTAGCTCTCCACTGGGCTAAATTTAGAATACCAGAGCTAAGACGAGGGCAGAAATATCGGCCATTTCTTTTGAGATTATAGCTTGAAATCTCAACCAAGTGAATGCAGTGTGGATGATGAAGTGAGTAAAACTTCCTTTCTAAAGGCCACAGAAGGATCATGTTTCAAGAATGACACAATAATAGTTCAATAATTATTATTTCAACAATAAGATGTACATATAAAAACACAATTCTTGGAAGATTGTCACTCGTTAACTGATTCTAGGCTGATGTCTTCAACGGTCAGAAGGAACGATTCAGCAACATATCTCAAATATGTCACAAATAAGCAAAATTTGAGTCTCCATTATGTTTAGTCAACTATGCTACATGATTAATTGTTGAGTTGAGCTATTTTTCATTTAGCTACTGTATGCTGCATGCTGTTACATTTAGCTCTGTTTTGGCTAATTTTGTTACATGACTCGTCGTTACGTCGAGATATGTTTTAATAAACTGTGTTGATTAAACTCGCTGTAATAATCAGCTATGTTTTAGTTGACTATGTTACATGACTCGCCAAAACGTTTAGCTATGTTTTTGTTACCTAAGTTACATGACTCGTCGTTACGTTGAGCTATACTGTATATGTTTAACTATGTTGCATTTAATTGTACTTGACTCCCGCTACGTTTAGCTATGTTTTATTTATTTGTTATATGAGTCACTGTTACGTTTAGCTATGTTTTAGTCAACTTTGTTACATAATGAATTGTTACGTTTAGCTATGTTTTATTTAACTATGTTGCGAGACTCGCCGTTAAATTTAGCTTTGTTTTAGCTAACTATGTTACATGATTCATCGCTACAATTAGTGCTGTTATAGTTAACTATGATTCATTGATAGCTATGTTTTATGTTACAAGACTCAGCATGGGTTAACACAAAGAACATCCCAGATGTCGCACCAAAGCAAAATCCACGTATTTTCCACTTATCAGAAATAGGCACAAGTGGTTTGCTAAATAAGTGCAATGCTAAAATAACGATATTTAAAGAGTGGTCTAGGCAAAAAGAGAGAGAGAGAGCAAGAAAATGAGGGAGAGAGACACTAACCTGAGGCACCCATGACTGCAGACAGCAAGAAAAGGAGAGAAAGACAGTGAGTGGGTATGAACACAAAAGGAGAGAGAGAAAGGGAGAGAATAAGAGGGAGGGCGAGCTGCTCACACTACCATTGGCTATTTGCGGACAGACACACATACACACACACTCATAGGCTCAAGAACAGCATACCAAGCGACAAATGGCCAGCAGTGAGATAAAACACACAAGCCAAAACCAAACTCTTGTCACATGCCATAAAACTACAACATCCATGTAGTAACACATCATGTGTGACTAGAGTTTGAGAAGAAAAAGAAAGGGGCCAGAAGCCGTTGCTATAGATACAGTGTTCCAGTTTCTGACGTTGCTTAGGGGGCCATCTTAAAATAAAAAGAAGGTGGTGGGGCGTAATTGTGGCAGGGAGGTCTGGTGTTTAAATGTCGGAGTGTAATTATAGTACCACGAATCCACATGCTCCATGGCAGCCATGTTGACATTACACCTCGGCTTTCACTTCCCAAGTGAAAGGTCATGGCCAGGAGCAAACTATATCAGGACTGCTTTCATCCACATGTCAGCAAAAGCTCGGGCCCTGGTTCTTGTCTTCCACCAAAATTTGTATTGCTGAGAGAGCCATATCAAAAAGACCAATTTCCAGCTTCCACAGAAGTTGTAGGTTCGAGTCCTGGGGCAAGCATGATTTTGCTTCAAAACAAATGTGAGAACACAGATGTTTAGTGCGCAAAAGAGCCCTAAAAGCACGAGGAATTTCATTCTCATCTCATAAGAATGCTGCACTTTATTACGTGTAACTGTCTCAAATTAATTGGACATTAAATGAATACAAAGCAACTGTAATGTACAAACCCAGCCAGATACGCACAAAGCAAATTCCAGCGCTAAACAGGAAATGGAATGTCAGCACGAACAGGATGGGCAGAACCAAAAAACAAAAGAGAAAAAAAAACAGATGGAGCTTCGCGTGATCACTTTTTGAAAAACATTCACGGAACAAAGAATGGACAAGATGGTTGTTTTCTGATTTGTAATACGAGAACGTAAATTTGAAACGTAATATGAGCTCTCACTGAAAATAAATATACCTGACATAAAGAGAAAAGTGGCCTCTAAAAATATGCAAATACTGTACTTCTGCAAGACATGAAGATTGTATATTTTTTCTTCTAAAATTCTGCAGATTTAAGACACAATACCAAATACATTCTGAAGTAATCTGAAGATTCAGAGCAAGACATTAGCTAGAGGCTTGTAAGATGTTTTTTTAAAAGCCGCACAACTGTGTGTATGTGTTTGTGTGTGTGTGTCATGGTTTTTCAGTGTTACACTGTTTCTTCTGAGCTTTTATGTCATTTACTCATTTCCCTTAAGGCCAGAGGTTGAAAATAAAATGGGAATTTTGAGATGATGAAAGAAACTGCAGAGGGACGTCTGAAAAGAAATCAAGTGCGTCTGCACGAACAGATCTAGAAAAAAACAAGATTAAAAACAAAGAGTCATCATCTAAACACAAACAATAGCTTTAAAACACAACGCCAGCAAGCTGCGTTCAGCTAATGGAGCGCTGGCACTCCCTACACTCTTTATCTGGACGGCTATTGAAAGCGAGGCTGTCAGTCTGGCGGAAAACACATCTCGCCGCTTTCTTGTTCAGCATCTAGTTCTGTCGTTTTTTTACCAATTTAGTTTTGGGTTTCACGAATGCCTGAATGATGTCATAAGGATGGGTGTGACCAGGTTGCTATAGTAACAGCCTCATCCAGAGCAGCTGCTTCTGCGATTGAATATGAAAAATACAGCCAGCACGTAAAGACTATCGCCTGTTAAATAAATCAGCACCCTCATCCCTTTGAAACAGACGGACCACCTGCCACCCCTCCATCCCAAAACAGCGGCCTCTTTTCTCTTTGTCCCACCCCTACAACATCAAGGGGAGTCTACGGATTCATCCAAGCCTAAAAACCTAGAAAGGTAACGCTCTTTCGCGCATAAACGCAGCATGAAACACACACAAAGACGCTGTGGCGCGGACACAGACACACAGATGCTGTACCCTGCCCTTTCCAGCAGCTCCAGTTGCATTCTTTCTTCCCTTTATCCATGTCTTCCCCTCCTCTGTCGTTTCTCTCGCCGCTTTCTTGGTATTTTCCCCCCTTCGCCGATTTGAAATCTTCCCGGGACCCACTATCTTACACGTCCGTACTGCATGAATAGCCAGAAGGGAGAGAAGAGAAAAAAGGAGAGCGAGCTGGCGAGAGAGAAAGAGAGAGAGGTGGAAGAGACGATTGCACAGCTCCTGGAGGAGGAACCAGAGAGAGAACGGGCGAGCGAGAGACGGGGAGAGGTTTGGCTGAGTGGAATCGTAAACACTGCAGCCTCCACCGCAGAGAGCGGATCGTACCATATGCAGCGCCTGCAAGCAGAAGGGGGGATTGTCTGATCAAATTGGCCCCACCCTGCACACAAGCTAAAAAAAAAAGACTTTGGACTATGTCATGTGACCTCGGTGCTTTTTTTTTGGCCTACGATGGGTGGAGTCTTATGATGTCATCATTATGGTTTTAAATGGTGGATAGGGTTGATAATGGGTAATGTAGTTTTGTCTAATGCAGAAATTAAATGATTTTTGTAGGGGAGCTACATAGAGAGGCTACGCTATTGTAATAAAATTATTATTTTTTTTTATTATTAATATTATTATTATTGTTTTTATTTCAGTTTTTTTCAGAGAGCTTATGTTTGTTGTCTGGTTCAAAGGTCTTGTAGCATCCCGACTTCAGAAAAAAAACATGCTTCCCACAGTAACAGCCTAAATTCCTTGTAGTCCTTGTAACCATGGCAACAGGCTGATCTGCGTTGATCCAGATTATCTCTGTACTGTAATGTAAAGTAGCAAAATAATTTTCTACTACAAACACAAAATTTAAATTATTTCCCCCTAGGAATTTATTGCATTGATAAATTAGGCATATTATTACATTTTTGACTGATGTTTAAGCAGTAACATTTGAGGCTGTTATATAAAGCCACAGTCTCTATCGCCCTCTGCAGGTGATCTAAGAAAATGCATTTGAAAAGGCGTTGACCTCTTTTTTCCAACATTCCAGAACCTTCAGTAGGACTTTAAATATGTGAATTAATAATACAAAAATTACACCCGGATCCGCAACACATCCGTTTTATAGTTGCAATGCAAGTTTTACGTGCAGTATGTTAAAACAAAACCTGAATATATTATAAAATAATGTCTTTGAAATTACAGTTCAGATGAAATATCTGCAGATAACATATTCATCTTACTAGAGGATTATATTAAATACTGAGCTAAAATACCCTTGATCCAAAACAATTTATGTCTGCGTGGTGCTTATTCCTCATGTATTTGTACATTATTACAGATTCAACGTTTTCACTGCTCTCTGGTTCACACATTAAAGACCAAACATTAATACTTTTGGTATTGGTTGTAACCGAGTCTGCATTAAAATAGATGCCGTCAAAAAAAAAAAAAAGCAAAACAGCATTAAACCCAATTCTCTATTTATATTGAAAGCTTGACTGGAATTAAATCAGTTTGTATTACAAATCACTGTTCAATCAAGTAAGCAACGATGTCTTTATCTTTATAAACAACCGATGTGTTCCACAGGCTCTTTGTTCGCGTCAAGTTATGTAAACAGGACTTGTAGTTCATCAATGTCGCCAGTAGGGGGAGACCGTTCTCACATCTCTTATCAGCAGCATCACATTAATAGATTGGAACTGTCTGTCGCTGTACACGCATTCTGTAATCGGTCGGATTGTCTGCAATTGTGGTGTCTGTAAATGCAGAAAAGCTTCCAGAAAAAAGCAATCTCACTTGAGAGGATGTTTACTCAAAAACGGGCATTCAAGCAGAGATACCCGAATCCAGCCAGAAGCGATACTGATTTGATTTTGCCAGCAAACGCAGCATTTCTGAGTGAGCAACCGCCATTGTTCTCTCGCTCTCTGACATCAGCCTAGTCTTTGAAACATAAGCGGCATCTAATTAATCTTTTATGAAAGACAGCAGCTGTGATGGTAATCTCTCTCTCCACACTGTATTACAGACTTGTGACGTCACACACGTGTTGACAACGACTATCCAGCTATACACAAAAAAATCCAATACGTATAATTTTCTACCACAAGTACTTCAGTTTGTTAAAATTGTGAATTGGCTGAAATCGTTTTAAACTAAGCCAACTTGCCTTGACATGAGATGGCATGAGTTCTGCTAGTGATGAATGAAGGTAGTAACCATGCATAATATGGTTTAGAGAGCTACTGGATTGCCAAAGCCTGACAAAATGCAAACATCCACAAAATTTCCTCACCAGAGATCAGTTGTTCTGTTCGGTTTTATCCATTAACCACCACTATTCTATGCATCCATTCGAACAGCTTTTCCATTTCAAAGTCACGGGGAACTGAAAGCAATCACAGCAATTCAGGGTCGGACGGTGAACACTCAACAGTTGTTGAGTAATAGTTTCTTCCAGTAAAGTTCCAGATTCTAGTCCAGTCTTTTAAATTCTAGAATTCTTATGTATTTTAAATTCTTTTAAATCCCTTAGTTTCTTTATATCAGTCCATCTTTGCCCTCTCAAAAATCTCGACACGGCGTGGTTTAGTGACCAACTAATCACAGGAGGACACACAAATGTAATAAAAACATGTAATAAAAATAATTTAAGCAACGCAAACAAGTGATAAACATAAATTGTACTATCTGTAATCCAAGTCATTACAGTCAAATGTTGAGCCAAACTTCACAACCTAAACAATCTAGACAACCAATCTACCGACTGAGCTCCAGAAACGTTGTTATTCTACTAGCTTGTTGCATTAAATGCCAAAATGATATGCACAGGTCATGCAGCATCCATTTCAAATACTAAATGTGAGTTTGGGCACATTTGGCGATCTAGAATTTCAGGTGAACTCAAAAATAATACTGAATGACATTTGCTAACAAACCAAAGGCAAGCTGGAACTCCTGCACCATCACATCAGTTGATGACACGTCCACACCTCTCACCACACAAGTCAGCCGAGGATGTTTATGTGCGTCACAGCACTCACATTATCAGTTTTCCCACAGGATATAAAAAAAACCCTACAAATAACACCACACACTTCACAAGAACACGTCAACACTGTGGAGGAGACTCTCATCCTCAGATTGACTAAGAGTCATTATCAACAAGTAGGAGAGTACCACAAGTTTAGCTTCTTACCTTTCTGTCGATTAAAGCTTTGGAAGAGCGAGGACAGGGCCATTTCTTTCTCTGTGCTAGACTTCTCCATGCTGCCTTTGCTTTTAGTCTCCTTGTCCTGACTGGAATGTGGCTGTGAAGGTGCTGTAGATGTTCCCATCACTGCAGGCCTAGGTTTGGTGGACCAGCTGTCCTCGAGCTGCGGCTTAGGCTTCTCAACAGGGCCTGCCTTCTCCTTTTCTTTCTCTTTTTCTTTCAATGTGCTGGCTGGGGGTTCGATGAAGGAAGGAGTAATTGTGATTGGCTTGGTGGTAGATGTGCTTGTGGCCAACGGGGAAGCAGTTTCAGGACGTTTAGGGGCGGAGTATTCCTGCTCCCTCTTGGGACTTTCCTCAGAAGCTGATTCAACTAACAGGTCACTGTCAAGCTCCGCCTCCCTTTCCTCTCTTAAAAGGCTGTAAAGCGGTGGGTTGCTCGATTGATCCAAACCCACTTTGGTTCCTCCAGACAGCTCAAACGGATTACTAGCGCCGACCTTGGTTTGCGGCTTGTCAAATGGGTTGCTAGTTTTGTCAGAGACAGATGAATAGCTGGTGGGCTCAAACGGGTTCCTCTGTGCTTGATCAAACCCACCTTTTGCTGGTGGGGCCTTTGATATCATGTCATGCACTGGAGAGTCAGACTCTTCAGCCACCTGCTCAATTTCGGAATCTCCAGACTCTTCGCCACTGCCATACAGGTCTTGAGCCCATGGGGAAGAGGGTTTAGGTGAACTCTTGACATCCTGGACTCCTGGAAGATTGGGACGATAGGTGGAGCTGTTAGAATCTTGGGTGGAGCTCAGAGACTTGATCCCTGCTGGCTGGAACAACACATCAGATGGAGACTCCCGACCTAGAAGAATGTAAAAAAAAACATGAATTCAGATATAATTTAAAGAAACAACCACAATAGCCTATACGCACAATAGTATACACCCGTTTCTCAAGCATTAACTACGGCAAAATTATGCTGAAATTCTGTGACATTTCTTTGACGTGTGGGCGTGGCCAAACCGTAAGTACACACGTGTCCTCTTGCATTATTAGGGGCTACTGAAGTGTGAGATGTAAAAAACTACAAGTTATTAAAATATTTTTTAATTATAATTGTTTGTATAACAGGAAAAATAAATCAATGGTATATTTATTTAAAAATCAATATTAATTTGAGTTTTTCAAGTCTGATGACTTACCTGTAGGGGAGTGGTTAGGGGAGTGGTTAGCTGACGAAGC
This sequence comes from Paedocypris carbunculus, assembly GCA_028128575.1. Classification (NCBI taxonomy): domain Eukaryota; kingdom Metazoa; phylum Chordata; class Actinopteri; order Cypriniformes; genus Paedocypris; species Paedocypris carbunculus. The sequence continues at coordinate 681,200 of SOMO01000012.1, read as the reverse complement.
CGCACTGTCATCCTCTGGTTCTGACAACGTTACTGTAGGAAGACCCTGCTGACCAAAACTGAGCACGCTCTCTCTCTCGGACACGCCTCCTTGAGGTGACACTCTGATTGGCTGGGCCTGAGCCGAGTGGGCTTCGGCTGTCACTGTGATTTTTACTGGACTGGCACTCTGGGGCGTCTCCATCCTACGGTATGATCGATAATCTGCCATTTCTTCGTCCGAAGGGTCCTCCACATACGGAAACGTGTGCTGTCCACCTGCGGACCCCTTGCTCAACTTCACCTCTGTTTCTTCAGGCTCAAGAGGACTCTTTTCCAAATAACGGCCGAGATCGAATGGGTCAGGATCTTTACTTTCTTTTTCATACGACTTCGGCTTATAGTCCTGGATGTCCTCGTCTTCATCATCATCTTCTTCGTCCTCGTTTTCATCTCGAAGGTTACTCAAAGGAGGCTGCTTGTTTCTCACATTACCAATGCCGCCGAAATCACAAAGGTCATCCCCCATGTCCATGTAGCTGTAGTGGTCAGTTTTGTGTGAGCCCTGCAGAGTGGTCAGGTGGTCTGAGGGGTCGCCTGGGGTCATGCCAATGCCAGAATCGGTTCCAGTGGGAGCAGGTGGAGAACGGTTGCCCTCGGAGAAGAGAGTTGCTCCATCATTGAATGGATTGGAAGAGGATTTAGAGGACAGAAGGGATGTGTACAGATCACCTTCACCGGAGGATGACTTCATAAACATGTCAGAAAGAGAGTCACCTAGAGAAAGAGAATGAGAGAGAACATTTGAGCAATAAAAATGCATATTTATTAATAAATGATACACAGACATGCATTCAAACATGATGCCAGATAAAGAATCAATATAGAGATTAAACATGAGAGTGGATTAGTTTTCCAGCAGCTAAGTACATGCAATTCCCACTGGACAAATATAAGAAGTTTTGAACATGTAGGCTGGTGGAGCGCTGTGAGCACTGCACAGCTGTCTGAGACACAGCTGGATTTATCTCTATGTCTCTCTTTGTCTCTGTGAAAGCAATGGAGTCTTAAGAGGATTACTGAAAAGAGAAAACCCTCCAAATGCTACAGCACAAACTACAAGTGAACTTTATATCCACAACGTTTTACTGAACTTAGTACAAAAATAAATGTAAGGGTTCATTGCAGGCTGGGGTTTTGTGAAAGCTGTGATGTAATTGATTGGACAGCAGTGAAGAAAAGAACCCGTGGGACAGTGGCACAGTGAAATATAAAATAAAAGCAACCCTGAAAACTGGCTTTGTGAGATGTAAAGGTTTAAACAGTCTTACAAAAGACATCAAATTCAACCCATTTCCAAATGCACAAACTTAATCCAAATTTAAAAAATGGACTTTTCAGTATTACCAATGCTTGTCAAGTCAAAGAGTTTATTGTGGTTCTCA
>SOMO01000012.1:649653-661385 GCA_028128575.1 Paedocypris carbunculus | reverse complement strand
TGCTTTGATTGTGCTTTGATCGATTAAAGTTCAAGGTGAGTAGAATTGAATTGAACTTTATTAATCCCTCAGTGGGGAAATTCGTCTCTGCATTTGACCCATCCGAATGTACCCGGAGCAGTGGGCAGCCACACGGTGTCAGTGTCTTTCCCAAGGACACTTTAGTTGTGGAGCCAGTAGTAGGGAGGATTCGAACCGGCAACCTCAAAACGACGTTGGCGGATGACTGAAGAATGCTGAAAGGGAGAAGTAGTAGTGAACGTTCCGAGCAGAAACGTGCATTGTAATCTCGACAGCAGACTGAAATATAGACAGATGTAGAGTAAAAGAGAGCGATGGAGGCGCGAGGACGATGATGTCATTCTTTTAAGTACGCAGCCCTGCTGAATCCACATCCGGGTCCTGCGCTGCTGCTGCTGGTGTGCAGAGATTCGGTCCGAGCAGAGCGGACCAAAACAGCGGTCAACCCAGACTCTTTTTCCACTTTACACCAACATTCAGGAGGCAGAATAAATGGGAATAATGCACCCCTGGTTCAAACAGAAACGGGGTTTCCGCTCTCTCACAGACTGAATGCCACATACAACAATCCGTCAGTCTGTCTTTCTGAATCTTCTGCTTCGCGCTCCGTTTATATTTCTCTCATTATTTTAACCCTTTCCCCTTTTTGCCACTTACCTCGTCTACTACAGATCTTTCCAGGACTTGGTTTAAGGGGTAAGTTTCGTTGCACTCGTGATTTACCTTCGGTAGTGACATGGCTAGCTCGTTAGCCCCAATGCTAAGAGCGCAACCCGGGGTTTGGTGCGCTTTGCGACATGACCTGGTGTTCGTGGCCGGCGTGTGTGTCTATTTTAGTCTGTGATCGGCAACTATCATCCCGAGGCCCCTGTTAGCATTTAGCCACCTAGCTAGTACAAAACCCACGGAGCTTCCGTCGAGCGCTTCACTTCGGAACACACGTACAATTGTCGTTTGAATTTATTTGTTCACAGGTGTTAAACGAATTAACGTCGACGATTATAACGCCGTTGAACGCCGAGGCTAGTATGCTAACATGCTATATCGACAAGCATGACGTAATGCGGAATACAGGCGCGTGAACATGCGGCAGGTTTGCACAGTTGCTGTAAAGATCTCGGATTTGCAGCACTAACACGTGCAAAGGTCATCGATTGGTCCGGTTTCATGTTAAAGCTTCAGTGCATCCCAAAAGTCAGTGTCGGTGTGTACGCTCATAGTGCGCAATTTCGATTGTTTGTGTGGTACTAGCGTCTAATAGCTTTTGTGTTTGTTTTATAGATGTGATGAACCATAGACAGAGAAGATTTACAAAGACCTATTTTTAGTTTAATAATGTGTAGTGTGCATAGCAGTGTGTAAGCTACAAGCCATACATGGGTGTGTGTGTGTGTGTGTGTGTGTGTGTGCACTTGTTTCTAGTGTCTTGTGGCATGCTGCAGTTTATTTCTGAAGTGGGCATTGGAACGACAAGTCTTTTGTAGTTTCATTCGTCATGAATTATANAAAAAAAATGAAAATTGAATAATTCAAATATTATGTTGTTTAACATAATAACCTTTGTTTAACATATACATACTCTACAAACGGATTAAAAAAATTGTATCTTTTTTTTAGATCCTGTAATCTCTTTCGTCTGAATGGAACACGTCTGTGTGTTTATCTCTCTATCGTCGCTCAATCTAGCGCCGCCCCTCAGGTCACACTGCGCAAGTGCAGCATCAAGAGAAAAGAGATGGATGGCAGACCAGCTGTAATCTCACACTATCTACAGACTCCTGTAGCGTCTCACCAGTGAGTTTAATTTAGAGGTATGTGTGGTGACACATGTTAGATGAGTTGTATTGCAGATTGTTTTGTTTGAAACGTGGAAGCACAGACAGTTCACCGAAACACAGCAGCTAACGCTAACCGCGCTAACGGCTGAGCGTCCTCATCGTTTCCTTAGCTGTTGTGTTTGGACGAAACCAGGACACTGTTCTCCTGCAGTGTGATAATGAGTGTTATGTTTCGTTAATGCGATGCTCTTTAACCCGGTTGTCAAGTTCACGTTTGCCTCTAGTTGCCATAGTTCCAGGGTTAGCATGAACCGAGATCACAATACAAAACCAACGCATGAAAGATTGAAGCCAGCGGATTCTTGTTTGCTTACATCGAATAATCGTAAACAAACGAGTCAAAATTCCGAGTATGTTTGTGAAGATTGTATTGTACTTCTCGCGTCAAACGCCACATTTATGGCGAAGCAATTGCGTCGATTTTTATTGATTTTTTTTTTTTTTTTGCGCGGTGAAGTCAGCAAACAGGTAAACAATTTAAATGCACATGTGTTTGTTATGTAGTTACGTAATCGATTTCATTGTTATGGTTATTAAAGACAAACAAGAGCGTGAATGCTTATTTTATTTAATTTGTGTGTAATTGTATTTTTATCATAACTCTTCCACACATACAGTTATAAACATTTTCTAAAATGCTTTTATATTAAGGTGTGTTTGTTAAAATGTATTGCACGTCTATGTATCTCATGAGATCTATGTATGTTTACAGGGATTGTCCGATGGGCATGTGGGCTGGATTTGAAGCACCTGAGGGGAGATGACTGAGTCGGTCCCTGCGGGGCTTCGTTCATCATCATGGGGCCTGATGTGCCCCTGCTTAATGACTACAAGCAGGAGTTCTTCTGGAAGCGCTTCCCACAGACAATTTTGGGGGGACTCAGGCTGAAACTCGGCTATTGGGCCCCGCCGTACGTCTACGTGCACCAGCTTGTGTTATTCCTGACGCCATGGCTGTTGGGAGGCTTTGGGACCCTCCTTTACCAGCTGAGGGTGTTGGACGAAGTCTGTGCAGGCATCGTTTCTGGTCTGCTTATGCTTGGTGTTGGTACCACGCTCCAAGGACTGGCATGGTGTATGGCACGCAGAACGGAGGTGGTACAAAGGCTCCCAGAGGCCAATAATATTCTTGTGGATGAGGAAGAAGTGGAGTTTACTCACTGCGTGGCCCCCGAGACGGTACGGTTTGTGGTGCCCGGAAAGAAGTTCTTGGGTAATGTAGTCTTCCATACGTTACTTGCTGGGGCTCTATGTGGATTTTCTACATGGTATCTGCTGCCAGACAGACTCCGGGGTCTATATGGAGGCACAGGGGCCGGGCTGGGTGCAGTGATGCCTTTGTTTGCACTAAGCTGGGTGACCGTGTGTATCGGGGAGTATTCACTTATTGTCAACACGGCTACGGAAACGGCCACGTTTCAACCTCAAGACACCTACGAGATAACGCCGCTCAACAGACCATTGTACATATTCATCTTTATCGCTGTGGATCTTGCTTTGAGGTATAAATCCAAAGCTTTGTGTGAGACCAGTGGTTGTGGTTTAAGTAACTCGTGTTGTTTTTTGTAGGTTTTCTGATTCTTCTTTGACGGAACTGCTGGTTGCTGCTCAGGTGCTTCATGTATTGTTAGTGATTCTGCCAGTACTTTGGGCTTTGGGAATGCTCTCTCCACTTGATGCACTACTACTGTGGGCTATGGAACAGATCTTGGTCCACGGCCTGGGTGGGTCAGCGATGTCAACTAACATCAGGTCAGCTAATTATACGACAGGTTAACGTGATGTTAATTTTGAAAACCACAATAAACACAAAACAAAGTCACAGATTCACAGTCTGAATTCGTTCTTAGTTCATATTTTGAAAGAATTATTCAAAATTGGTTGTTCGTGACCACACAAGTGACCATACATTATTCCTCTGAAACTGTGTTAAATGCAACATATTTTTCACTATACTTTTTAACTGTCTAAAAGTGCTAATGTACTGTTTTAGGTCCTCAATACTTTGTTTGGCCTGCTTATGGACCAATTAAAGAAGGGGTGTCAAACACCCGAAACCAAAATTCAAGGCCGAAACTCAAAGCAGACTTAAAGTCGTGGGCCGAAAGGATGAACATTTTAAATCAATATCGATGAAACGCACAGGAATATCATTCCAGTATCAAGTGGAGTCAATTATTATTTTACACAGTTGTGGTGTTATTGTAGCCAGAGTTGTTTTGATATTTATTCTAAATTTGCAAAATACTGGATTTATTTTCTTTGTTCTTAACGAATAAATATATAAATTATTAAATATAAATTATGAAAAATATTAAACGCAGCAGGAAGGAAATTAGTGTCACTATTCTACTTTTGATGAACGGTTGATTTTATTTCGACATAATTTACTTTTGTGAGAGAAATTTTTTCCATTTCATTAAACGCTTAGCTTGTATGCTTACAGTTAAAAAATGGTATGCTGTCATTCAAAATGAAACAATATATTGTCTTAATTTAAATATTTAAATACAAATGTATGAATATTGTGTACATAAAATCAGTGAACAAATAATTATGAACTTAACTTTTTTCCCCAACAGGCTATTGGTGATGTTTTTGTCCTCTTTTTGTGTTGCCATCTGTACATTCTTCATTCCATCATCCCTGGATGTGGTTCTCTTCACTGTTGCCATGGGTTATATCCTCAGCCAGGACCTGACGCAATTACAAGTGCTGGTCAAAAAAGACTGTCAAACTTTGGGTCTTGGGTGGTGGGGTCTTCCTCTTTCCATGCTGCTTCTGACCGGCGCCCTGACTGAGGCTGGACTCCTTCATCTGAGCTACAACTCAGGAAACCAAACGTTGGTTGCAAACTCTACAGGGACCTCTGTAGTACACACAAAACCACAAGAACTAACAGGCTGGATTCTCATAGCTTTGTTTCTCTCCACTCGGATGTTGAGAGAGATTCAGGAATCATGTGTCTTCGGAGGTGCACTACTCAACCCTTTTTATCCCAAAAGAATCATGACTCCCCAAGCTTTTAGGAAGATGACCCGTGGCCTTCGAGTTGCAGGAATCATCAGGAGAATCCTGTTAAACCTGGGTGAGAATGCCTGTGGCACGTCTTTTTTTTCCCTTTGTTTTAATCGTGTCTGTCTTTGCAGTGAGCCCTTTGGTGATGATCGCGTTTTTGTCAATGGACGAATCCGTTAAAAACCTGCACACGGCCTCTCTTGCCATTGGCTTCACGAGGGCGTTCAGAGTGGTATGAGTATTTACCATTTAAGATTGTCATTATCAGGAACCCAGAAATACACATTGACCTTGCTGTTGTACATCAGGTGTGGCAAACGTCCGAGGATTCTCTGCTGCAGATGACGTTGTTGATAATCATCAGACATTCTGTGAGCCAGGATGCTGTTCACTGGTCTACGTTAGACACCGGAGTGCAACTTATTATAGTAAGCACAGCCAACGGACAAATTTAGAAACGTGGCCAGAAGTTCTGAAGTGTTAATCTGTGTTTTTTGGTCCTTTGCCAGATCTCCTTGACTGTGAACCGTCTCTCTCAGTTTGTCTGCAAGCTTAGCTTTGCACTCATGGTGTTGATCACATCCTGGACCGAGAGCAAACAGCGCCGTCAATCAGCCGGCACTCTGCTAGCTCTCAACGCTGCTTTGTGTCCACTTTTACTGGGCGTTGTGGCCCTTTCTGCTCTTCTCTCTGCCCCTCTTCTCCCTCTCTTCACACTACCGGTGTTTCTGGTGGGCTTTCCCAGGCCGCTACGATCTTGGCCTGGCACCCCGGGCATTGCCTGCTCTTGTCCAGACTCGGTATATTACCAACAGCTTGGCAAAAGACTGGCCTCAGCCATGAGACCGGCAATTGCGAATGGGGCCTTTGGTAAGAGACTAGATTAATTTTAAAATATAGCACATATTCTGTGTATGTATGTATATATGTATATCAGAATTTTTTCAATTCATCTTGGTCCATTATCCCATGCACTCAGCATGAATAAACAACAAAATAGAATAAAAAAAATAAATAAAATAATTTTAAAATGTAACTATTTTTCCGACAACAGTAGTATGTACAATATATATATATGTGTGTGTATATATATATATAATTTATTTTATTTATCATCAGAATAAAAAATTTGATAATAGTACATTTTTTATACTTTTGCTTTCAGTTAAAAAGTAGGATTAAATAGTATTTTTTTAAATTTATATAGCTGATATCTTATGAAATAATTTCTTTTTGACTGGTTGTACAGGGTCCTGTGCCCCAGGGTCTCATTACCTTGGCCGCTTTCAAGGCCGGCTTCTTTGGATCTCCATTCTAGAAAGAGGCTACGGCTACTGCACTGTTAATATAAAGGTATGGTTTTTACTGTTTTTTTTTTTTTTTTTAATGTGTTTTTATCAAAAACATTCCACTAACTGGATGTATTACAAAGTGTTGATAAACTGAGTACCGTATTTTCCGACTATATGAAGCACCACTTATAAACATCTGTACTTATCTCTTTTTCACACAAGGCAGACTTTTTTTTTATCATAAGGCGCACACTCAACTTTTAATCATTTGTTAGGATGTTAAGTCCAGAAAATACAGTATAATTATGAGGGTTTTTTTTTGAGTTTTTCATCATAAACACAGATGGCATTTTTCTCTTTAGGGATTGGAGTTACAGGAAACGTCATGCCACACAGTGGAGGCTCGGCGTGTGGATGAAGTTTTTGAAGGAGCGTTTGATCATGTGGAGCGTCCCGGCCAGTGTTTCCGACTGTTGAACCCTCACTGGGGTAATGCTCTGACTCCCTGCTCGGTGGTGCCAGTCAAGGTTTACTCTGATGCCCAGAATGTTCTGACCGGCATCATCGATTCACTGGATCATCTGCGTCAGCTCAACTCTGACTTTCTCAAAGCTCTTGTCTGGATTCTGTTACGGTACTGTGTGCAAGACATCATGCGAGGTTCTCGCAGGGCGAAATCTCAGTCTCTGCAGACTTCTGGGCGTAAGTCGCAAAGCTCCCAGCATGCCGTGCGTTCTGAGCCAGGTCCAGCTGTAATTAAAGTGTCCAATGACTCTCAACTTCAACCTCCATCCACATCGTCCTTACACTCAAGAAGAAATGACAGCTCTAGCATCTCCTCTTTTGCTGATTGGTCGGATGAGGATGACCTATTTGGACCAGTCTCTGCTCGCCAGCCAATGAGAATGATGATGCAAACACATGAAGGGCACACAGATTTGACTGCGCCTCTGCCCGGCTCTGTGGAAATTCACAGCATGTATGAAAGCATGGCCATGTCCCACCTGCCCACCCTAAGACCCTTGGGTCTTGGCCTCGGACTCGGCCTTCCGATTGTAGATAAAGGGAAAGATTGCATCCCAGTTCTGTCTTCAAAAACCACATCGTGCAATTCTCAGCCTCTTCAGTTCACTAGTCCTCACTCGGAACTGTTCTCTCTCCCCTCAGACTGGCGCTCCATCCCCTTATTGTCCTCTAAGTTCCAGTTTCTGCGACCTTGCTTTCCCGAGGCCTGGTATTGTTTTTGTTTGTCGCAGTTGGTGGTGGAATGCTTTGGGGAAGGGGACCGCGAGCAAGTGACACTCAGTTTGCAGCAGGATCATGCCCTGCAAGAGCTTTATACCCAGGTGGTGCTGGCATGCTGTGTGGCACTGGGTGCAGATTCGCAGATGTTTAGCCCCAACCTCCTGTTCAGACTGTACTGCGGCGACGGACCGTGGACAGAGGGACTAGAGTGTCTCCGAGCCAAAAAAGAGCTGCATCAGCTCACACTCAGGGCTTTCAGGTAACTGTACACTTCAGTTCAAAGAATATTTTGTAAGACGTTTTTTTTTATGTCCCATATATTGTCAAGGGATGACGTAATTTCACAATATTTCAATTTGTTCTATTGGTAGTGCCAATATTTATCTCTCTATTTGTCTTTGACATTTTAATAACATTGACGTTGTAAACGTCTCAGCATATCGTTCTTCTCTTATTGAGGTATTGTAAGAGAAACAAACATGTTTTATCAACACTGATTCTTGCTTTGCAAGCAGCAATAATTGTCATATTTAAAGAATTGGAAGAATGGTTGTTAAAGTAAAATTTTGAAGAAAAGTAAGATTAAACCTGAATGGTCAAGCTTGAATGTTTTCTGATTTAATGTTAAATTGTTCATTGACGAGCAATGCAAATCATTCTTAAAAACTTTATTAAGTTATATATGTGCAACACAAAAGTGAAATAAATGTTATTGTTATTCTATACATTTACACAAATACAGCATATACTTATATTCTTGTAGGTGTGTGTATGTTTCTGACATGTAAAGTGCAATACAAATTACATGTTATATATTATTATAGAATTACGTAGATACATTTTAACATCAATTTTTAAATATATACGTATATACAGTATATCTTTTATTCGGTTGGGAGTGGATTGTATTGTTACACTTGTAGTTGCCACACATTCCAGAACAATTAAACAAAAACTGGACCCATTAGCATCATTCATGTTTTAAACTATCTTTTTTTTTTTTTTTTTTTTTTTTTACAATTTTTAATCATGTTTAGAATTGGTGACAGGGTCTGATCTGCATCCCATGTTCTTTTGTGTTTGACCAAGATGTAAAGAGTTTTTTTTTTCTGGTATAGGTACAGTGTCAAACTACTGGTAGACCAGGCGTCTCTTGGTCCAGTGGAGAGTCTGGAGGAACTCTACACAACTCTACAGGATTACCACGACAACTGGTTTATTGGACTGGTGACTGACCGCGGTTGGCAAGAAAGTGTTTTACAGGAGAAACCTTTCCTGTTTTCCCTTGGCCATGACCCGACTATGGTAATACACACTTTTACTCAGACCTTTAGTGAGAGGAAAATATTTCATAATAAAATTGGTGCTAAAAAATTGGTAATAAAGTCTCGTTTTTGTACTTGTGACATGTGATTTTTGAGGAATTAAGACATGAATACATGTCTCAAAGCGTGTTTTCTGTTTTCAGGGCACATATACAAGTCGTGTGCTTTCGCTGCAGGAGAATCTGGTCCAAGTAGGAATTCTTAATGAAGAGAGCGTGCGGGGACAGTGGGCTAACCTGTCCTGGGAGCTGCTTTATGCAACTAATGACGATGAGGAGAGGTACAGCATTCAGGCCCATCCTGTGATGCTGAGGAATCTGACTGTTCAGGCCGCTGACCCACCGCTGGGATACCCTATATACTCCTCTCCTCTCATGCACTTATGCTGTTTATGATTGACGTTTTTTTCAACTCTCAAGGTCAGTGGCCACCAGTGTCCATCACAGGGTCAGCAGTCTGAAGCACACCAAGGTGCTTCCTGCAGTCTAGAAACAATTTATCAAGTGTGTTATGGGGCATTTTAGGAATCCCTTCCCTTTCCCCCCCTGGATTCCGACAGACACCAGTATGATTATATTCCCTAGTAAAATGTTTTTTTTTTTTTTTTTTTTTTAAACGTTTGTGATTTTTGAACTCAAAATATACTACATTTATAGTGGGAATGTATCAATTTTTATTGGATAAAAAAGATAAATTATATTCACATCACACCATTTCTTTAATTTAAATACATTTGACCCTCGATGACCTCTGTCAAGAAGAGAAATCATTGAAATCTGTTTTATATATACATGTTGGTTTAAATTGGATTAAATTTAGTTTTTTGTCATTCTGTGAACACTTGGTGTAAAAGATTTAAAGCCACTGGATTTTTTGTACTTCCTGATTGACAATGTTTTTGTTCACTGTATATTTGACTGGTTGTGTTTCTTAGAGCAAATACAAATGTTTTGGATACAAAATTCACCGTGCTTTCTTGTCTGTGATAATACCATAAGAAATGCTTTCATCAAAAGTAAAAAAATGAAATGTTGGCAGCGTTTTATTACAGAAAAGAAATATGCAACAATTTGTACAAGTCAGAAATTAAAACAAGCTGTTGTTACCAAATAGGCATTTTCAGAAAATTCTGGATTTTTTGTTGTTACATACTATGCAAATAAAAAAATGCTGCAGTTTTAGTTGGGATTTTCATGTAGCCTTGACCTTTGGCTTGCTGAAGTAAGCAGAGTCTGCATCCTAAAAAAAAAAAAAAACGAGAAACCCGATATGAAGGAACAATTATCGCTGCTGTCACAATATACATTCGTTCACTCCAAAAACCTTACCAGTCCATCCTTAAAGTTCTTCACACGTTTTTTGCCCAGAAGATTAGTGAAGAACCAAGCAAGAGTTGGAGTGTATTGCCACAAATAGCAGAAGAGTAAAAAGGGCTGCTGAGCGATCCACATCTCTTTTACGTGGTTGGCCAGACCTGCCAAGATGAGTTGAACACATCGTTCTGTGGTCATCTTATGTGACTGATCACCAGCGCTGGTCACAGGCTAGAAAATAAAACAGTAAGTGCATTAAGAGCTAATATAGGATTGTATACTGCTCAGATGACAATCGGGAACCTTTCCAAGCGTTTCCGTGAAAGCGTTCTGAACAATACTCGAAACGACTGGTCCTGGGCAGATGGTGCTGATGGTGATGTTAGGAGAATCGGTCAGCTCTGTTCTCAAGCAGTTAAAAAAACCCTGCAGAAACGGAGAATATGGCACTAAAATCCTCTGAACTATTCAATCTACACGTTTAAGGAATTAATTGTCACAAACTCGTGCTGTCTGCATTCACCTGCACCGCATGTTTGCTTGCAGAATACCCGGTTGCCAGGGGGGCTCCAACAAAACCAACAACGCTACTAACGGTTGCTATGGTTCCTTTTCCACGGCGGATCATGTGTGGCAGCACTTGCTTAGTGACAGATACGGTGCCAAGGTAGTTCAGCTCCATGAGTGCCTGGTACACCTCCACGTCCGTGTCGGCGCACAGAGAACGCTGAGTTCGGCCTCCATTATTTATCAGCACATCTATCTGAGAAGACGGACAATTTGTTAATGAAGGTGCATTGACATTGAGATGTCAAAATCAATATTCAGGTGTATCGCACCTGAAAACACTATTTTGCAAGCTCACGTTCACTGTACAATGGAAAAGAAACGGGTGATCCTTTTGAACTCTCCGTGAAAGAGCCACGCACAGAAAATCTGCTTTGAAACACTGAAGGCCCTTACATCTCCAAAGTGCCTCAGAGCAGCGGCGGTCTTTTCTTTGTGTGACGCACGGTTCATCAAATCGAGCGGAAGGACAAGAATATCCTCATCCTTTAGAGAGGAACGCTCTAATAGAAGAAAAGAGTGTGGATGTGAGGTCAGTGGGTCAAAGACTGCATTCTTTTACTACACTGTTGATGACAGCAATTGTACTTTTATGTAGGCATTTTCAGGTGACAAATAGCATTTTCAGGTTAAGGAACATGCACATAATTACTCCAGTGATTTTACTTTTTAATTATCAAGGAACTAATATTACCTAAACACAAAGATTTGACTCTCTCCAGCTCGTTCTCCCTGCGGGCAGATAGCACAAGTCGAGCACCGAGCACAGAGAGCTGATAGGCCAGTTCCTCTCCAATGCCACTGGAAGCTCCGGTGATCCAAACCACTTTACCACGAAACTGTGACTCTGTGACATTTAAAAAAGACATTTTTAAGAATTATTTACAACATTTTTAACTCAAGTACAGAACACAGATTCGTAGCAAGTGATGAGATAAGACATTATTAATCCGACAATGTAGAAATGTCTGATGTTTTGTGTAACGCTAAACAGCGTTGCCTTAAATAGATTTGTTAATATAATACAGATTCATTTCATATTAGTTAAAGGAAACAATATAGAGCTCCCTCTTCAAAATCATACAAAGACGCAACTGAAAGAGTTTGGACAAA
>SOMO01000012.1:631827-642096 GCA_028128575.1 Paedocypris carbunculus | reverse complement strand
TGTGTGTGTGTGTGTGTGTGTGTGTATGTATATAATTTTTTTTTGTTTGTTTTTAGAAGTGCATTATGTTTAATTGATGTTTAATGTATAGTTATTCATTAAAATATTAGGCTGTGTAATTTATGAAAAACTAAATGCTTAAAATAATCATATTTTGTGTGCCTTTATTACTACCTAGAGTTCACATTAATTAATTTTGTATATTTTATTTGTACAGTAAATTTAATATGCCGCAGGTTACATTTTCTTCAGCACAATGTACAAAAAAAAAGGAAATTGTTTATTTTTTACATTTTCTCTGCATTTGTTTGAGCTTTGAGCCACAAGCTGACAGTCACTATATAGTATCAACTCAATGAATGCTTCGCTAGGACTCATGCCAGAACGTTCACATTTATGAAACGCTTTGCTGTTGTAAAGACTGCCAATGAGAATTATTTTGACCAAACCNAGGAAATTGTTTATTTTTTACATTTTCTCTGCATTTGTTTGAGCTTTGAGCCACAAGCTGACAGTCACTATATAGTATCAACTCAATGAATGCTTCGCTAGGACTCATGCCAGAACGTTCACATTTATGAAACGCTTTGCTGTTGTAAAGACTGCCAATGAGATTTATTTTGACCAAACCACTAAATTTATGTCTTCTGATTATTCTGAATTATTGCCAGTACCAAACATTTCATTAAGATTGGATTCAAAATTAATTTTAAGTGCAAGAATCCAAAAATTGCTAAATGGAAATCTGAATGCTATCGTTTCCTCAAACCACAACCATTAACATCTGCTTGGCAGTTTCAGTCCAAAATCGCTTTTATCCATTGCTTTGAATCCATCATTTCCATCACCATTTTCCTGATACAATTCCATCTTAACATTGCCCACCTATCTTCATCTGTGTCTCACACTTGGAGCCTGGTGGCATCTCACAAGCTGCTCTCCTCCTTTCTCATTCAAGGACTCTGCGTCCACGGATGACATGTGGTAGCCCTGCCCCATTTAAACACTGCACAGAGTTTACAGCCCTCCAGACCCCTCCACCAGAAACATCAACTACTACAGGATCTGCACAAGAACCCGACGACTCGACTCTACTGCTCTGGACTTTTTCAGTGGACAGGAGGAAGAGGTAGAGGAAGGAGCGGAGACTCTTTCACTTGTTCACATAACCCTTCCTCAGACAAGGCAATGGTACCTTCCCGGAAATCTGTTTGTAATATTTCTGTGCCGAAGTAGTTTTTTTTCTTTCCTCCCGACATCCTTTTTTTTTTTTTTTTTTTTAAACCCTTAACCTTTTTGTCTCCCTGCTCTTATAATTATTTTTTTTTTCTGTTTTGTTTTGGTGTAATTAATAATTTGATTCACATTTCTGTGTGTTTGTGTATATTCAGCTTTTATTTTTGTGAAGTGCAATTGTCCTGTACAAAGAAAAGCCTGTATTAAATGCAGCTTGAGTTTTAAGTTTCTAAAAAAGAAAAGGAAAAAAATACCCCAGCACATTATGACTTGCCTGCTTTTGTTCATCCCAACACATGCCTCACATCTGCCTTCCCATTTTTCTATCCAAAATCTTTTTTTAATATATATATATATATATAATTTTTTTTTTAAACTAAACGGGTAAATATGGGCTCACAGCACAGTTCAGTAAGCTTTTTGTAAATCTTACAGCACAGGTGACAGAATTCATTTTTTCATCCACTGTACTACTGCTTTTTTTTTAACTGCTCTGACCTATAAGCTATTTTTGAGGGTGTTTCTGTGTGTGTGAAGGTGCAAACCAGAGTAACAATAAGGAAAGAATATGTAGTCTATGTTTTATACACCAAACCGAAAAATCTGATGCTAGAACCCTGGATATCACGCTGAAAAGTGTGCCCCGATGTGCTAATTAGCTTGTAGCATAGATTACAGTCCATTAACTGGTCATTGTGGGTGTGGCTTAACAGGAAGCATGTTTGGACTTCTCGCACTCGCACATTATTCCTGTAGTGTGTGTGTATGTGTGTTTGTGCGCGTGCGTGTGTGTCCTGATGGAATAAACCGGATTCTCAGCCTCTATTTATCATTATCTATTTACCCCCCCAATCACTACTAGGCGTTCTGCACTACTGTTCTTCTTTTAATATACGCATGTTTCAGCAGACTCAACTTTTTTCGACTAATTACATTTAGTTCTTTGATTTGCTGTGTGTGTGTGTTTTATATTTAATGTTCTTCAGATTTCGGTCTTTTGCTTTTTTTGTTGACCACATGACTTGTGATCTGATCCATTAGACGTTGGATTTTTTTGTTAAGGTTCGGTTTTTATTTGGTCTTGTGGTTTGCAATTCATTTTTTATATCACACAGAACAAGTTGAGTAATGCAGTGAGCTCATCTCGGCCTTGTAGGGAGTGTTTTCCCCGCTGTCTCTGTGCGGTGCGTAACATTTTACATCTTTTAATTATTAAAAGAGAGGTTGTAGCGGTTTTCGGAGAAATGTTTGTTAAATAATGTAATATGAAACCATACCCACCCTTCAACTTAATCTTGTATGTGGATTATAGATTATAAAACGGACCCGAGCTTGATCGATTGTTTAGCTTTGCCGCTAATCCCGTACTTGTGCGTTATGCGCGTAGATTAAAATCGTCACTTCTTTGAGTCTTTATAATGTACGTCACAGGGTGATTTGTGAATCTCTTAAACTAATATTGTAACTAAAATGACAATCTAACAGTGTGTCTGATGATAACCGAATCCCGCCCTCTGTCCTCGGCGTTTGGCTTGTGTTTAAACACAGATTTGAAGATTGTTGAGTTTGTTTGTGTGTGTGTGCGATGCTGAGCTGTGTATTCTTCCTAGTGAAAGTCTAAAAGTTCCGGTTTGAAGGATTTGAAAAATAACTTAACAAGAGTTAACAAAAGTTAACAAGACATTTTTGCCCCCTCCCCCCCACTTGTTTAGCCTAGTGGATTTGCTTTAGGAATGTAGACGAATGCAGCATCTGCTCGTGAGGCTTTTCAGAACTTGGTTTTGTTTTCTAGAACATTCATAAATACTTATTGAAAAACTTTTTTTCCAAATTTGACTGAGGACATTTACGTCGACTGAAAATACCTGCTCACTTATGTAGATGGTAAAAGTGTTTATGAATGTGGAATTTTCTAGCAACGTATAAAAGACATTCGACCCATGATCGCTTTTGTTCATCTTGTTCAATTGTGTGTTGATTTTGTTTATAAAATGGTTCAAATTTCTTGTCCTCCTTGATTTAGACTTGTCTTCTGCTTGCTGTTTCTGCTTGGTCTGTAATTTCACTCATCTGGACCTTCGAACCAGACGAATGATGCAGCTTTTAAAATCCCACCCGCTCGGTCTTATGAACCAGTGTGTGTGTGTGTGTGTGTGTGTGTGTTTCGGAGGCTCCTGGTGATCTTACTCATGCTGCAAAGATGTACTCACGTTCAAAAACCGTCTATTAATGCTAAAGGGAACTCAATTTTCTAGCACTGTGCAGCGGTTCGGCCGCTGGACGCTTCTCAAAGACACATGGTGTTTACCACAGCAGGATTATTTTTGCTAATTTCAGTCATCTGCTGTCCTCATAAGCTAAGCTATTTTTGTTAAATAATTGATATGTATATTTGTATTCATTTATAAATATGTAAACAGAATGAAGTGAGAAGTCAAGAATAATCTCCTCCACTGGTCGTCCTCTAACTGTTCCACTGTTTGTCTTTGTTGTTTTAATCTTTGCAGACTGGAAATAAACCTATTTTATTTGAAAAAAAAATATCTATTTTGTTATTTCATGTTACGGTAACTGGAACTGGAGATTGTTTGGTTATGTGCATCCTCTTTGTACGTGCATGGTACAGGTATGGTGAAATGCAGATTTTTACTTTTTACAGTTAAACATTAATACTGTAAAGTATACATTAGTATAAATTGTAGCACACATTTGGTACAGAAAAACTGTGCAACGAGATAAAACAGTAGGCCCAGTATGGAGTAGGATCTGCCACTCAGGTATTGCAGGTTCGAATCACGTTAAAAATGTGACATTAAATTTGATCAAGAAAATGGGCTTTTAATTTATTTTATTTAGAAATCGTATATCTAAGAAAACTACTTGGGATTGCTAAACACCAGATATTTAATTTGACATTTTCTGCTTTGTGTTAGTGTTTAGAGAGGAGAAAATGCATTTGTAAATCTATTTTGGGAGATTATTTTGTTGCCAGGTGGGGGCAGTGTGTGCTGAGGGTCTTGATGCTCGGACCGATTTTGTCACTGATGTTCTTAAGTATACCTGACCCTCTTTTTTATTATTACAATTCTTTACTTACACACAATTGTATTTATTTTTAACATTTCACATGTACAAAAAGTTTCACAATGCTGATTATTGATGCATGATAAAGCTTATGGTTCGTTGAAAAGTTACTGGACAACTATGAGATACTGTGCATGTCTCTGCTGTGATTGGTTTATTCTGCAGTTCATCATTTAGCACTTGGCATGTCTTTTCTTTTTCTTGGATCTTGTATTTGCTTTTGCTCTGCCTGTAGTCACTTCCTTCTGTTATTCTTCTCCAGGATCCAGACATCGTTTTCTTCAGAGGTTTCAGCTAGACCCTCAGACAAGCCCCCGTCTTGGGTTCTCCTTTCCTGTTCTCTTTATTCCCCACAATGCTTTTAAAAAGTGTGCAATTGCAATAATTATCTTATTTTAGAGATACAGTATTTCTAAATCGATCTAATCTTCAATTAGTATGCTACAGCTATATTACTAACATAACACAAACTAGAAAAATTACAAACCTGCAAACATAAATTGACTCGCAAACAACACAATTAAAGTAGCATTCTAAAGCTAATTTTATGCAAAATCTGAGCTTTTTGAAGTGTCATCAAGCTTTAATAATATAGTCAAACTCAAAGCAAACATTGTCAAAAGTTGAACACATAATTTTAAACGCACTACAGTTAAAGATATTTTAGAAAAACCTAAATGTGAATAATAACAGACAGGAACGTTATCCCAGTTCAAGTAAACGCATACTTTGGCTTAAAATATTTTGTCCTTAAAAAAAAAACTACATCCTGCCAACATTAAGCAAGCTAGAAATGCAAAACATGTGATTTTAAGTAAATGCTACAATTACAGTATTAATTTTTCATGTTAAGGCAGCAAAAGCACAACATTATGGGATCTGTTGTTTGTGTGTTTGCAGTGCTTTACCTTGCCGGACCATTAATACCAAGAGTAACAGCTCCAATAATTAGTACAGGGCCCTCTGGCCTCGAGTTTGCCACATCCAAGGCTTTTGCAGTCATGGAATTTGTGATGTTGAATTACCCACACACTGACAAGTATCCTACAATGCAATAACTTCTTATCAGTAGGGAACAATGGTGCATAGACCATCAATTGAGTTATGACAAATGGTCCTTAGGCAGAGAGCCACAGTATGTGACCTCACAGCTTGAACGTGCAACTGGTGTGATGCCGCTTTGTGTGATTCTAAAGTGAGCACACGCCACCAGCCATCCAAGCTGTCAGAGAAGAGTTGTGGGGCTTCTGAAGGGACCAGTCCATAGAGAAGCTCCTCTCAGTGTGTGCAGAGAAGGATCTTTTCACTGGTGCTGATGCTGGCCATTACCTCAGAGGGACGCAGTTACATCCGAACAAGCCCGTCTGGTGGCAGACAAAATCCAGCTGTGTGGTTCTTGTCATCAGGTTTGGGCTTTGGATGGCTGTAGCATCGATTAAGCGAAAAGTGGTGCCAAAGTGATTTTGTTTCTTCGACAATGACTCCTCTGAATTCCCACTATTAGTGATGTTAATGTCAAATGATTAAGCACGGTTCTACATACGCATTGGTTGAATTTGTTCTTTATTTTATGAACACGATTTTCTCAATTTTCAATTCAAATAAGAAGTAATGGTCTAATTCATTCCTCAGATGAAATGTTTTTTTCATTTAAAATGTGTTTTTGCCCATGGCAAAAATTTGATTAGTTTAATAGCACTTTGTCTCCCCCATATGAGAAACGTGTGTACAATGTTCTCCTGTATAACAACTTGATTTCTCAGTGCTTATTTCCACATAATTCAGCTAATAAAGCTTCAATGGTGCTGAATATTTACAAAGTTGAAACAATAAAGTTAATAAAATTAATTTGCTGAGCTGGAAGTTCTTTTTTTTGAGCTTTTTTACTGAGTGATAAAGCTGAACTCATTAATTTTGTTTGTAAACAGAGATTCTCTCAGACTATTTAAAGGTCACCGTGGCATCTACGGGTTCTTATCATGGAAACGAAGAAAAGAATGTGAAGAAGCCAGACGAGTCTCGTCACACACTGTTTATGTACGTCAGACATGTCGCTGATTTCTCTTTTTCACTCGTTTGTTCGGTTTCTCTCTCTGTATCTTTTTTTCTCTCGCTCATTCTGTGTCTCGTTCGCTCTGGCAGCCTCGTTTTCTCTTTCTGTGTGTGTGTCACTCTTTCTTGCTCGCTCTCTCTCAAACAGGTGCCACTGAACAACAATGGCGCTCTAAGTTTTTCACTCAATTGCTCAGTGGGAATTCTTTTCCGTTTGCCATTTGGGAGAGAGGATGAGACAGAGGGAAAAGGGAAAGAATAGAAATGTTACGTGGCACGCTAATTATTTTCGATTTCAAAAAAAGGAAAACTGGGCGTGGACTAAGGGAACAGAGACTAGTGTAAAATACATATGAGACATTTACTCAAGTAGATTTGTAAATCGATTGCTGACAACGTTTTGCAGAAGGTGAGCGTTTATGCATTTTATTTGTATTAAAATTGCCAATTCACAGATTTTGAAGAAAATAGGTTTGTTCAAAAATGCGAGAGATAGGATTTAGCAAAAGCAAACTCACTTTAAACTGGATCCACCCTTCACTCGACCTGGCTGGTAAAATAGAGCACATTACATTCTCGATGCTTCTATTATTATTGGAGAATAGGTTAATTGAGAGCGTACCCTATTATAAATGTCTTGAATTGTAAAGGTATATTAGCATTAACCTCTGCTAATTCGATTTAGCCGGTGGCAAAGCATTTCCCCCACTTTTGATTAGAAAAGGCCAAGTTAATGCTCTCTAACTATTAAATGAGTTGAATTGAGTTCAGACAGCTTTAAACAGTGTTAGAAAGAATAAACCAGAAAGTTTGCTGTTCCTTACATAATTGTCTTCTTTCAAGTGGAGTTGAAGGATATTCATTCATTGCTTCTGCCACTCCAGTGGCTTTGACCTATGAGTAAATTTTTATTTATTGTTAATATAGATTGCGTATCACATGTACTTTTTAGAGCTGGAGGTGTCTTTTGAATGCATTTCAAAGCGTTTTTGTTTTGCAATAATCCTCAATTAAATTCTGTGAATTTTAATTTGAAAGAACAGGCCAGCAATTATTTCAGGTCTTGACTTCGAAGGATCCAAATTCACAGAGCCAAGACAGTTGTAAAGGAAGATGTGAACTATTTCACCCTTAATTCAGCATCTTTTAATGTGGATTTTTAGAAAATGTTCTCATAGTCAATGGAGATTTAATTTCCTGTCATATTTTTGCCTTTCACATTGACACATTTGTTATACTGAAAAACCTCACCTGTCTGAGTCATAGAAATATTTTACATTTTTCTTGATTTATTTATATTAGAACTGGTTTATTCATTATTTTCTGAAGCAGGGTTTTTGAGGATTTTAAATTAAAAAATCTAACGTGACCAGCTTTTAATTGAATCTAAAGTACTATTAAATACTTCAGACTGACCCTTTAATAGCATTTTTGTTTAAGTTTTGTTCTTTTATCACCTAAGAATTAACAAAATATATTGCTACCTTTCTTTTTTTTCTCTTTACAGTTCCTGCAAACAAATAATTGTGGACCCCAGACCAGCTTTTGCTCAAGCTAAATCAACAGCATGACCCTCCTGAAACATTCCAATAAGTGGAAAAGACTTCAGGCGTTTTGTTTTTTTGCACGGCTTCATTCTAAAGTCTCAGAACATGGCCTGCTCGAGTGGTCTACTATTGTCCTCATAGAGAGGAAGTGTTGCTTTGGGTGGTCCGACAGACCACAGTGTCCCACAATAGCTTGGTACCCAATTATGATGAGGACTTTTTCTACTTGAAGGTTGTTGATTTACGGCTCGTAGTTCAACCGCATCCAATTACTAATCTGAATGAAGATGCCTTGCACGTTCACTAAACATTCTGCAGATTATTGAAACAAGTGAAAACAGTGCTTAAGGTAAGAAAATGTTTTCTTTGGTGCTGTGTTTTTTTTTAAATGTTCTTGTCAAAGTTTGTTGTTTTTTGTTTGTTTTTTGTATAAAAGTACAAAAACCTAAAATCATCAAGTGACAATTGTTGTAATTTTATCAATATCATAATTATTGTCATAATATTCTTGTAAACGATTTATGTAATGAATTGTGTGTAATCTTGTTCACTTATTAATGGTTTGTATGGTTTAAATTATGGTGCTCGTGTGTATAAATTATAATGTGTGTGTGTGTGTGTGTGTGTGTGTGTGTGTTTATATTTACATTATCACTTGCCTGTGTATATTTCCAAACATTTTTCAGATTTCTAAACACACCTCAAGATTAAATCTATGATAGTAAATGTATGGTATTATGATATTAGGTAAATGAACTGATCTGTGGACTTTACCTGGAGCTTCTGGGCAAAATGAAACACTGCTGTAACATAAAAACAATGGGAATTTTAGATCTTACAATTAAAACAAAATCATTTCAAACAACACTTAGATGCTTTAATCACAAAACAACAAGCATTGAAATTAAAGTACTGTAAACAGATTTGCTATGGATCCTAAACTGAAGCTGTTTTACTGTTAACACATCTGTCAGAAAAAAAAAATCTTTTTAGTAAATTCCTATATTTGTCCACAATGTCATTTTATACTTTGGACGGCCTTCACCTCCGCTAGATGCTTTTATTAGCTAGTATGAGTTCAGAGTACGTAGTTCCCCGGGTTTCTACCGGCGCGGCCTACTGCTCCAAACGACAGCAATTATAAAACCAAACCTTAACGTTGTGGTGCAGACAGTCAAGGTCATCAGCCACAGTAATCCGCTGTGAATGCCCCTGTTAGAAAGGTTAGGAAAATCAGGAAATCTTTCATTCTTTGTAAAGCTTTATCTTGCTTCTAAGAGCCCAGATGGACTTTTATTTATTCAATGTTGATGCTGAGACAGTGCGGGCCACTGGCATTTCTAAGCATCCACGACCCTGTGATGTGAGATCTTTACACTATTAATTCACAAGCTTTTCACAAAACCGAAGAATATGTCTTCTGAAGAGATCTGAGTTTCTTCCAAGAGCTTTTTTTTTTTTTTTGTATTCTAGATGTGAATGGAAATAATATCAGCAGTCGTGTTGTTTGAAGCCAATAAGGACTGGTGAAACTCTTCAGCTTACGTACGCGGGAATCATTTTCTTTGTGTGTTTGTATGAAATGGACTAACCTCTGTTTCTCAAAGTTTCCGTTTGAGCATAACGTCTTGGATTTTGCGGCAAAATAGCAATGTCTCCCGAGCCTACCATCACACATCCTTGCCCCCGTGCACGAAAGGCAGGTGGGGGGAGTGAGAGGGGGATAAAAGAAAAGAAAAGAAAAGTGAAAGAGTCTGTGAACCTTAACAAGCTCCAAATAGAAAAAGAACATCATTTTCATTAGGCACGCAGACAAAGGCAGAGGCCCCTGTGTTTTTGGGGAGGTCTGCTCTGTTTGTGTGTGTTTCCTCGGGATGTGCCTCTTGCATGAGGGTGCGCGTGTGATTGTAGGGACCGTGTGTGTGAGTGTTTTTCAGGGACTGTCCTCTTTCCTGGCTGCTTTGTCTCAGTTGGTATTGTGTGTCTGTCAGAGAAAAGACTTCCCGGTCAATAGGGAGTAGAGCACTGTGAACTCAGCAGCCCCCAAAACACTTCACACACACACACACACACACACACACACACACACTGGCAGAGCGAGGCAGACCCATCACCGCCGGCTGGGAAGCTGAGAGAGACACTGCAGGATGGTGCATTTACTTTGAGGACCTGTTGCTAGGTGACTGACAGACAAGTGCAGAAGTCAGGGTGCATTTTTTTAAGCTCATCTGTATTTTGATCTATTTTCGTGGGCTGGTGTGATGAATCTATAACTTAAAGTGAGTTGATACATAAAATATATTGTGAAACATGGTGGCTATAGGATAATGTCTGATGAACACGACTGCTT
>SOMO01000012.1:617523-628267 GCA_028128575.1 Paedocypris carbunculus | reverse complement strand
TTCGAAAAAATAAATGCTTTAATGTATAAAAATTCAAGAATCACGAATCTGTCTTTACTTTTAAATCTCGTAAGCTGAATTTTGCGATCGATTCAAATTAGTCAATGGGTCGGTTTAAAACTCATGTTATAATATATATTTTTTTTTCTTAATTTAATAGTCAGATTTAATAGCTTGCACTCGTATTTAAAATGGTAATCTCTTTACTAATCTCTATCCGTAGAGCCTGCTCCTCTATGGACGGCTGTGAGACGAATGCTTCGAGATTTCCGCCAATTGACGACATTACATTCAACGTCTCTCAGCCCGACTAAAGGTCAATGTGACGCTTTGACGTTTTTGCAGAGAGGCGCTGTTACTCGTTGGGTGGTGCTGAAATCTCGAGAAAGCGTCACATGTGATTGGCAAAGCTGACAGTGATTGACGTGTGTCCATGGAAACCGAGCAGCCAATCCGAAAAGTCCATCAGAATATCAGCGGCCGGGGCTAAATGTCCTTTTATTTTCATCCCCGGAAAACACCTTGGTTTCAATTTTTTTGGCTCATACACAATCGAAGAAGATAATCTGCTGTAGGCTGCTGGAGCCCGTGCAGCACGGCGCCGCTCTTCGGCTCTTTTCCTGGCATCGCTGGTAACTTTTTGCGATTTTCGGACAAAACAAACAAACAAGGGCGAGCCAATCGAACAGCACCGTCAGTCCGGGAGGACGAAACAAAAGAGAGATTACAAAACAGGAGAATAAACGGCTCCCCATGTTCCAGCTGCCTATTTTAAATTTCAGTCCCCAGCAAGTGGCGGGGGTCTGCGAAACGCTCGAGGAGAGCGGCGACGTGGAGAGACTCGGCCGCTTCCTCTGGTCACTGCCAGTGGCGCCTTCAGCATGCGAAGTCCTCGGAAAGAACGAGTCTGTCTTGCGTGCGCGCGCGGTCGTGGCCTTTCACGCGGGAAACTTCCGAGAGCTATATCACATTTTGGAGAACCACAAATTTACCAAGGACTCGCACTCGAAACTGCAGGTTCTGTGGCTCGAGGCGCACTATCAGGAAGCGGAGAAGCTCCGTGGGCGCCCGTTAGGACCCGTGGACAAGTACCGCGTCCGGAAGAAGTTTCCACTCCCTCGGACGATATGGGACGGCGAGCAGAAGACGCACTGCTTTAAGGAGAGGACACGGCATCTGTTGAGAGAGTGGTACTTGCAGGACCCTTACCCGAACCCCAGCAAAAAAAGGGAACTGGCCCAAGCGACCGGACTCACACCAACACAAGTGGGGAACTGGTTTAAAAATCGAAGGCAAAGAGATCGGGCGGCTGCGGCTAAAAACAGGTATGAGACCACCACACCAAAACTCTTCTTCTTGATTTGTATAACCAATTAATAAATGCATTCTATTGTGCTATATTTCAACGCGTAACAGTCTGTTGTATTGTTGTTTAAACTGTGTATTTTAATACTTTCCGTAATGGTTTTAATTGGTATTTTTCTGAATACGTTTCCCCCCTCATTCCTTCAAAATAAAAGCAGATTCAATACAAGCTAGATCTTTCTATTATCATTCTTTACATTAAAATGAAAATGTATTATTTTCCTACAAAGTACGTTAGTATATAACCAGGTTATTGAGTAAATATTTTGTCATACTCTTTTTAAAGGATTATTATTTATTTGAATATTTTCGTTATATATTTTTCTTTTATTGTTTTATTTATTTTGAACGGATCTTGAGACGTTCAATATCATCACAAAATGATGTAATCCCTTTAGGCTAAAAGCAAGATAAATAAGTGTATAAATAATCTCAGTGATGGACAATTTATATTTCCATGTCTCGGATTTTAGTGACAGAGATCTTAAGGCCATCTATTTCATGCTTACACCCGCTGTAAGATGTAAATGTCGATGCATCCGCATTGACATTTTGTTTGTCTCTTTTTGTCGCTTCAGGCTACAGCAGCAGGTTCTGTCCGATGGCTCGGTCCGATCGCTTGGGGACGATGACACCACAGTAGACCGACTCGATCCCGCCTCGAGTCCCGAAGTCAGTCTCTCAAACAAGGCCGTCACCTCCGCCATCTCCATCACCTCAAGCGACAGTGAATGTGACATCTAATGTGACAGGCTTCAAAAGAGCAAACGGACAACAAAAGTTAGTGCCTGTGACCGGCCCAAAGAGAGCACATAAGCTAAAACCCGAAACGTGGAGAGAAGAGTCAGTTCCATTTTCTATTCGTTGATGTAAACAAAACGCGGAGTTTCTCATGAAACGGGACATTTTCAAGATAAAAAAAACTCTCGTGTGTGTATGAGGGCAGAAACACAATCGTAAGTGAGTTTATGACGAAAAGACTGTATACTTTTAATGTTCAGTTGTTGTTCTTTTTTAATATACACATATATTAAATGTTTATTTACGTATTTAAAATATAATCGGTCGTTGTAGGCCCTTTTATTTGTGTGCATTTTTTTAAATGTAATTTTCTTGTGCGTAAAAAAACTTGAAAAACAAAACATTGACTTAACTAATAAAATAATTGTTCAATAAGATTTCAGTGTAAGTTACAGCGCGTTTTTATTTACGACGTACGTGCCATTTTTTGTTAAAGTAGTCTGGTTATATTCCCGTTATATTGACGTTACTTTTTTTAAAAGCATTCTTTAAACTTTAACATATGAGACAGACGGGGATAAAATATGTTGCACGTTTTAATGCTTTTCTGAGCTCAATCTCTCTCACACTCGAGCAGTAATTGGCTAAAATGCTCCTCGTAGTATAATGCGCTTTGACAGCGCAGGGTCAGCGAAAGGCCGAGACGCTCTCCCGGATGTCAACACAAGCTCTGCCCTGGTGTCTCGCGTGCACACGCAGAGCAGATAAAGAAAATACATCCTGCTAGCGCTTGATGGTTTTAACCCATTTATGGTGTTAAAGACAGTAAAAATGATTTGGTTTAACATGGAATTTTTAAACTGTTATCTGGGCGTTGACCTTTTTTTTTATCTAAATCATTTCGATTTACCAAAGTCGTTTATATTTATTTTAATATATTCAAATTCCAAATATTTGTACCATGTCAAATTCTGCTCCAAATTGTATTTTGTTTCGCGACCTTTGTGTAATCTCATTACTTGGTAAAAATGTTATCAGAAAAATTAAATACGTATTCACTGTTCTTTTTTTCGTTTTCCAAAAGAGTCAATCCATGATTTATTTATTTTTTTTTTTTTTTTCAAATTCCCTCGGTTTTTAAGTTTTGCGTTGCTGTTTTCGAACGGATTCGAGAGGTCATGTCCACCTGGGTGTAACCCTTTTATTAACGCTTCCAATAAAAGAAACACAAGCTGTATTTGCAACCTCCTTTGAATTCGAAAAAGGACGGGGCCAAACTATGTGCTCCATCCTGGGAAAAGGAGGAAAATAGGTGCCAAAGCAATAGAGGGGAAAAGAACACGGCTTTATTCTAATAGTGGATACAGAATGGTGGAAAATTTCTGTTCCTTTTCAGCTTTGGGGAGCGCAGAATAGAACGATGAAAAAGTCTTTTTAGCAGTCAATAAGGTTGTCAAACTGGTCAACGGTAATAAGCACTAATGACTAGTTGGAGAGGGCCAAGCGAACAAAAGAGCTACCCGTTACCCCTCCTCTTGTCTCAGCGTGAAAGCTCTTGCCTGAGTAGAAACTTCTTAATTTGTGTTACTAGCTGTTTATTTGTGTTACTTGCTTAACACAAATATGTGTGTGTGTGTGTGTGTGTGTGTGTGTGTGTGTGTGTGTATGTGTGTGTGTGTGTGTGTGTGTGTGTGTGTGTGTGCGTGCGCGCGCCCGCGCTATTTTGACGCCAAGTTGCGGTTGACTCCGTGACAATATAGCTCATACATGATTTTAATGAGTGGAGTTTATTGTCATTTAATTTAGTTCTGTAACTTCTCACAAACTCTATTGGCATGTATATAATAAGTAGACTTTTAGAAGAATGCGACGTTAATTTTACAAGTCAATAATTGCACAATATTATTAAATTACTCAACATAATGAAAATGAAACATTTTATGTTGCTAAAACATCACACAATATTTTCAGTATTCTGCCTCGATAGTTCTACTTGGAAATAAAGACGTATAGTACAGCTATTAGGAATGGAAAAGGCGGTTTATAAAATACAGAAAGATTACGAGAGACCTGTTTCCGTTGCGACCTCTTGTGGTGAAATTTAACTTAGTACTCCCAAAGCGAACCCCAATTGCCTGGTCGTGTATACGCTAATTTAAAATAGCATTTATTTATTTATTTAACTCAATAAGATATTGGGCCAGTATTTTACTTTTTGCTTTGCTTTTTGTTCATTTAGGTCTAAACATTCAGTCAGCATCATTTAATGATTTATTAGAACGATTAAGCTAAACATTATCATGTGACATTACGGGTGCAGAAAAGTATTTCAGAATACATTTCTGTTTATGCATAAATGGCGTGCGAGTAAAACAATGTCTCGGCATTTGTTTTTGTTTATTTTCTTTCTCTGCACATAATATTTTGTATTTTATTTGTTTATTTATTTTGCTCAAATCATTATTTTACAATTTCATTATAACTCAACGTTAACTTTGACCCCGCGCTTAAGAAGACGCTGTCCATGGTCCTGGATGTCGTCTCCTGCGTCGTGTATTTCCAGACTGTCACACTGTATCTACTAAGCATTTTTCTAAACCCAGTGAAAGATCTGCGCATCATTTGACTGATTGCACCCTATGGCTGCGACAAAACAAAGGAAAACATTTTAACCATTGTTTGCTGCTGCACTGAAAGTACAGCGCCGGAAGACAATTATATACTGATTTCAAAATACATCTTTGACATAACGCTTAAAGAACGCTCAATTCTTAAGCACTGTGACTGAGAGTGAGACAAAGCAGTTTTTCTCAAACAGACCCATTTTACTTTATTCCAATAAAAAAACATTGTGTGACCATATTTGCAGTTAAGGACAGATTTTTNTGGTTTGCAATTCATTTTTTATATCACACAGAACAAGTTGAGTAATGCAGTGAGCTCATCTCGGCCTTGTAGGGAGTGTTTTCCCCGCTGTCTCTGTGCGGTGCGTAACATTTTACATCTTTTAATTATTAAAAGAGAGGTTGTAGCGGTTTTCGGAGAAATGTTTGTTAAATAATGTAATATGAAACCATGCCCACCCTTCAACTTAATCTTGTGTGTGGATTATAGATTATAAAACGGACCCGAGCTTGATCGATTGTTTAGCTTTGCCGCTAATCCCGTACTTGTGCGTTATGCGCGTAGATTAAAATCGTCACTTCTTTGAGTCTTTATAATGTACGTCACAGGGTGATTTGTGAATCTCTTAAACTAATATTGTAACTAAAATGACAATCTAACAGTGTGTCTGATGATAACCGAATCCCGCNTGTGGATTATAGATTATAAAACGGACCCGAGCTTGATCGATTGTTTAGCTTTGCCGCTAATCCCGTACTTGTGCGTTATGCGCGTAGATTAAAATCGTCACTTCTTTGAGTCTTTATAATGTACGTCACAGGGTGATTTGTGAATCTCTTAAACTAATATTGTAACTAAAATGACAATCTAACAGTGTGTCTGATGATAACCGAATCCCGCCCTCTGTCCTCGGCGTTTGGCTTGTGTTTAAACACAGATTTGAAGATTGTTGAGTTTGTTTGTGTGTGTGTGCGATGCTGAGCTGTGTATTCTTCCTAGTGAAAGTCTAAAAGTTCCGGTTTGAAGGATTTGAAAAATAACTTAACAAGAGTTAACAAAAGTTAACAAGACATTTTTGCCCCCTCCCCCCANGGAATGAGTAGACTGAACAGGATCGACAAAAAGTCCAGCTCTGTCCTGGGCTGCACGACACAGTGCGGGAAGTGTTGAGAAAAAGTCCTTCAGTGGCAGATTGATCCTCCTTCACTGTGTGACGGAGAGTGCTTCATATACCTGCTGCTATTAGACTCCACACTTTGAAGTGGTGAATTGATTATATGTGATTATGTTTATCCTTCTTTATGTTGTGTGCAGTGTTGTTTATGCTAATTTATGCAGGTTTGTTTACTTAATTGTTTATTTTTATTTGTTACATTTTTTGCATTTTTCGTATGGAATTTTCATTTTANATGTTTATCCTTCTTTATGTTGTGTGCAGTGTTGTTTATGCTAATTTATGCAGGTTTGTTTACTTAATTGTTTATTTTTATTTGTTACATTTTTTGCATTTTTCGTATGAAATTTTCATTGCATCTTTCATTTTAGCATTAATCATTCATCTTTATTGAAGTGCAATGTCTAATATTGGACACTAGGTGGTGACAATTGAACGCTTTCTGTACATTTTTTTGTTTATTTATGGNAAATCATTAATCTTTATTGAAGTGCAATGTCTAATATTGGACACTAGGTGGTGACAATTGAACGCTTTCTGTACATTTTTTTGTTTATTTATGGTTATTATAATGCTAATGACAACAATGACAATTGCAACAACAACAATATTATTTAATAATAATAATGTTTTTTGCAAAAGTGTACACGGAATGTGTGCATATTTTACATAACTTGTGCCTCGACGTTTAAACGAGAAGGCAAATTTTATTTTAACTGCAATTTGATTTTTGTAAGTTGTGAGCTTGAATGAAATGTCTTTTTTTACAGGTACGGAAATTTGGACAAAAATTGGCTTCTGCAATTATTGATCTATTTTCTATCTGTAATTCTTTCACTGTACATGTACCTAACAAAACCTATCTATATGTTATAACGTTTTTCATGTATGTCCCTTTGCAATCAAGATTTTCAGGTACGTGTTTTACTTATATGCTCTGGATAACAGAATATCACAATTTCACAGCCAACGTTTCTGAATTTGACTGCGATTCCTTATATTACCACCAGAGGTCAGATGATGCTAGTACGGATCCATCAGCATGGCTGTGGGATTTTATTATAAAATAATCTGTTATTATAAAGTAATCTGTTTGCCATTTGTACAAACAATTGCGTTTTATTAAACCAATTCATTATTAAGCTCGTGGAGTCATATGTCTACAATAACTTGTAGATGTTTCAACACTTCACCACTTCACAAGTGTGTGTTCACTTTCACATGTGAAGAGCACAATTTCAATGTTCCGAATCAATGTTTCTGTNGCACAATTTCAATGTTCCGAATCAATGTTTTCTGTTTCAAAAGTCTGTCTATTCAGCCTGCCGTTGTATTCAAGATAAAAAAAAAAATCAAATGAAATGTAATAAAAATAGAGCCGAAAACAACGGAAATAACAGCAATGATTAAAATTAGGCTGTGTCGTCACACCAATCTGATTTCAGGAGTAAAACAGAAGCTGATACAATGTTTGTTAACTTCCCGAGATTAATTTTGATAAGGGATCATCCGATAATTTTTGGATTAACTAATTAGTAAAACTTCAGTAAGTTGTTTACGTTTCTTTCGTTATTTATCGTTAATATATGTTTAAGATGTTTGTAGACTTTGTCATACTGTCATTATATGCATTTCCATGAAATTAATACTGTGCTATAATGCATTTTAAAAATAAAACNGATTAACTAATTAGTAAAACTTCAGTAAGTTGTTTACGTTTCTTTCGTTATTTATCGTTAATATATGTTTAAGATGTTTGTAGACTTTGTCATACTGTCATTATATGCATTTCCATGAAATTAATACTGTGCTATAATGCATTTTAAAAATAAAACACAGTTCATCACTGTCATTATAGTTCACACTCATCCTTTTCCGCAAACAAAAGGGTCGACTAAAGTGTCTTCACTTTAACAAATACCTTCTTTTGAGACTTTTCTAACATTGATGTTGCCTTTTGTAATATTGATAGCTCCGTTCATTTATAGGTGAAATATTGTGTAACAGATGCGAAAAGTTGGCCGTTTTAGACTATACTG
Organism: Paedocypris carbunculus; assembly: GCA_028128575.1. Taxonomy (NCBI): domain Eukaryota; kingdom Metazoa; phylum Chordata; class Actinopteri; order Cypriniformes; genus Paedocypris; species Paedocypris carbunculus. The sequence goes on along the minus strand of SOMO01000012.1, from coordinate 620,323 downwards.
GAATGTATGAATGATTATGCTTATCAACAGGCAAACGTCCAACCCCTGGAAGCCCTATAGAATGCTGGAGATGTGTCTCTCGCTTTCCTGCAATCAAGCCCCTCCACACCACTGAACGGTTCCAATTAAGCCCGGAAACACTCTGCCCTGTCAGTTCAGAACCAATTACACTGACACGAGGCTTTCGGTCGAGATTGAGCTGGGGTGAACAAATTGAAACTGATCACATATTAGATGTTTTTCGTACGTGCCACAGAGTTTTGAGTTTTGTTTCCCTTTTTGTGGTCAGCATATACGACTTTTGGNCCACTGAACGGTTCCAATTAAGCCCGGAAACACTCTGCCCTGTCAGTTCAGAACCAATTACACTGACACGAGGCTTTCGGTCGAGATTGAGCTGGGGTGAACAAATTGAAACTGATCACATATTAGATGTTTTTCGTACGTGCCACAGAGTTTTGAGTTTTGTTTCCCTTTTTGTGGTCAGCATATACGACTCTTTTTGGCTGTTTTATTTGTCATTAACGTAAATGTAAAATTATAACGTTTTGATGTTTGTTACTAATACTCAGAAGTATATTAAGTGGATGAAGTATACTAGGTTTATTACGTAATAATTACGTAAAATAATAACAGCTGTTGTATATTTGATGCGTTAAAGCTCAAACTAAGTCTCTAAATAAACGCTCATGAAGTCTCAAACTCAGCCTGGCGACTCGTGTCGTCTCGCAACCCAACTGAATATACAGAGCCATTTTCTAGCTAATGTTATGTCATGGTTTCTGTTTTAAGTGTGCCCTTTTCCGGCTCATAACAATTTTAGACGAACGGTTTTAAAACCACGAAACTTTGTTTTACTTGTTGTCCAATTAAGAACCGTATTGACTTACATTTTAATACATTAATAATGATTAAATGGCGTCACAGAGCAATCAATTCTACAGCCGCATCAATCATGAACAAGCCATTAAAAAAAACCGAAACATGATGACTTTAATGACTTTTAGTTAAAGATTAATGGAACTCTAATTTGAACATCTTCCAATACAATGCAATTTCTTTAAATTAAGCTTTGAATCCAACATTATAAATAATTCACGTTAATAAACTTCTATATCCAACAGTATGAATGTTTTTTTTTTTTTAAATAATGGCTTCGTTGTCACCTTTATATACAATAAGTAAGTGTAAAAAAGATTTCGTTTTTCCCAAATAGATTCAAACGATGCAAGTCACTTCTGCCTCATAAAACGTTCTAAGTGGTATTTGTTTTCAGTTATGGTTTGTATCATAGACAGGGGAAATTTAAGATCCTAAGTCCACAAGGCTGGATGTTAAAGATCCTAAAAGGGAGTCTTGTATGTGAGAATGTCCTTGCATGCTGTGCACCGAATGCTGTGGACCGAGGCCCGGCATCGGATAAGAAGGAGCCACGGAATTGTTCATGTTTCCCTGCAGCATAATAACTGGGTTGTTGTGCTCGGGACTCGGTGGAGGAGAAAACTCGTCTTCCGAGCTGGACATGAGAGACTTGACTCCATCGAGCGATGACCGCTGACTCTGGTTGGTTCCTCCAACGCCGTTGTTTTCGCTGTTCTCTCTGTTGGATGAAAATGATAATAAAGGTAATGTTAAACAGACGCAAAAACGCATCGTCTGCAAGAAAAAAATAATAATGCAAATTCCCACTTTTTACTATTCTTTGTTTTAATTAAATTCATATGAATTCTTAACTGAACTTTACAATTAGAATNATATTTTATAAGAAACAAGTAACAGGGCCTCATTTCACGTTTTAATTCCAACTTCTTGCCATTCGTTTAGTAAAATAAAACATAGCTTTCGTCTTTCGAATTCCCACCTCTCTTTGGCTTCAGCTGCCCGGTCTCTCTGTCTCCTGTTTTTAAACCAGTTGCTGACCTGCGTGGTGGTCAGTCCAGTAGCCTCGGCCAGCTCGCGCTTCTCTCGAGGAGACGGATAGGGGTTGTGCGTGTACCATTCGCGCAGCACGCCACGGGATTTCTCTTTAAAGCAATAGCTTGTCTCCTCGCCGTCCCAGATAGTGCGGGGCAGGGGGAATTTCCTCCGCACACGGTATTTGCCCACAGCCCCGAGCGGGCGACCTCGCAGCTTCTCCGCCTCCACGTAATGCGCCTTGAGCCACAGTTGCTGCAGCTTCGGGTGGTTGTGCGCGGAGAACTGGTGGCTCTCTAGAATTTTGTAGAGCTCACGGAAGTTCCCCCGGTGAAAGGCCACCACGGCCTTCGCCTTGAGCACGGATTCGTTTTTGTGGAGGTGGTCGCAGGCTGGGAGAGACCAGAGAAAGCGCCCGAGCCTCTCCATGTTCCAACCCTGCTGCAGAACCTCGCAGACGCACGCGACCTGCTCCTGCGTAAATCCAAAAGAAGGCAATATTGACATGGCAAGTAATTCCCTTAATCCGAGGCTCTTTTGCAGCTCCTGGTAAAAGCACGTTTATCTGCTGATTCAGCTCCAGTATTGATAACGGACTGGTTTATCTTGTGACCCTCCCGATCTGTACACGAGAATTCCGTGTGTTCTTCTGATGAATATATGACAGAGTCGCGGCGCAGCGTCATTCCGTGATTAGCGCAGCTTGGTCTGATCGAGAACCGGGCAGCAGAGCCGAACTGCATCAACAGTTCCGTTCCGTTTCCTCCCCGGAGGGCGGACGTCAAGGCCTGAAACTGGAGACCCTGACACACACACACACACACACACACACACACACACACACACACACACACACACACACACACACACACACACACACACACAC
>SOMO01000012.1:560404-580202 GCA_028128575.1 Paedocypris carbunculus | reverse complement strand
TACACAGTCATTAGTTCCACCTGGTGGTCATGGAGAGAACAGTGCATTGATATTTATTTTGTGTTTGTTTATTTCAGACAACAAACCAGGGGTTCAGTATTAATATTCCTCATAAGTTCAACATTCACAACTATAAAATTCCTACGTTCTGTGACCACTGTGGCTCCTTGCTGTGGGGACTCGTACGCCAAGGATTGCACTGCAAAAGTAATTCCTTCTCTATCTGCCCTTATGATCAGAAATTAATCCGCCATATTATACTCTACATACTATACTTATAACCACCATTCATGTCTGCCTTTCTGCAGTTTGTAAGATGAATATTCATATCCGCTGCAAAGGAAATGTAGCTCCGAACTGTGGAGTCAACAATGTGGAGCTAGCCAACAAACTGGCTGAGATGGGGATTCAACCAGGAGGGATGACCAAACGTAACTCAATGGTAAATTATGTAAAATAATATTCATCTAGGAAACCTTTAAGAGAGAATAAAGTTTCATACTTACAGAGTAAACCAAATGTCTGCCTTTTCTCGCTTTCTAGTCTATTGCAGGTATGGATTTCAAGTCCCAAATGAGTTTGAAAGGAGAACGAGGAAGGTCGAGTAAAGAGGCACGCCGGACGTTCTGCCTCTCAAACTTCACGCTGCTTCAGGTTTTAGGGAAAGGAAGTTTTGGCAAGGTTTGTTCACATCAACAGACAAAACTCATTTACCTCCAAATGTGAATCCAGATTACGTTGCATATCCTTTAAAGCAGCCAACTACTCTGGGTTTGTGTGTGTATACTTTACTGCACATTTTTTTTTTACTCTCTCTTATTTTTAAACCATATGTGACGATGGGTCTGTTTCCAACTATATTCTGCTTTGAACAGACGAGAGTGATAAGTGATGTTTCTGTCTGTGATGTTTCTAGGTGATGCTGGTCCGGTTAAACTGCTCGGAGCAGGTGTTTGCAGTGAAAGTCTTGAAGAAAGACATCATCCTCCAGGACGATGACGTAGAATGCACTATGACCGAAAAAAGAGTCTTGTCCCTTGCTTCATCTCATCCTTACCTTACTCGGCTCTTCTGCTGTTTCCAGAGTCCGGTGAGATGCTCTTACTTGTCTTCCAAGAAGCAAAATGTTGACACAGATTTTTTTAATATTTAGCTTTTTATGTGATTATTTGACATGAAATATTTATAAATGTATATAATATGTATAAGTATATTGTGTATGAGTAGTATATATTTAAGTATATATGTTTATAATATTTACATTTATAAGTACTGTATAAATAATACTACTTTTTTATTTTTCATAAACAATACGAGCATTTTAAATTTGCATTTTAAATTGTTATTATTATACAAGGAGTTCTTAATAGACGGTTCCTCAGGGTATTTTCTCTAAGTTTTTAGAAAATGATANGGTATTTCTTTGTTCTTTTTTAATAATGACCGGTAGGGGGCAGTAGAGACATTAGCGCATCATGAGATTTGTGGAAATGCCGTGGCGTGGCTGAATTTCCCATTTTTATGCGGCTTAACCTTTGACTGTATTATTCGAGAAGGCAGAGTTCAGCAATAATCTCCTTACATCTGCGCTTGAAGATTGTTGCGTAACTAAAGTCAAAAGGCAAATACTCAAGATCAAAATACTTTTGAAATCCTGCACAATCTGTAATATATCAGGAGACTTAACATGCGTTTCAAATAATGATTTAGTTTTAAATAAAAATGATAAAATAATATTTTGTGGCTTAATTTACAATAGACACACACACGCTCACAGTCACAGACACAGATTGCAAAAAGATTTAAAGAATTCACATCTAGTCTCGCAGAGCAGTTTTGACAGAATGATCTCTCAGGATTTATTCTGAAGCTACATGAACATGTATTTGTAGGAACATCCTCAAGGTCTCCGTGCCGTGTGCAGCGCATGTGCGGCGCATGTGTGTGTGTGGGTTTATAATGAGAAAAAGAATTTATGAACCGGTTTGTCTCTGGTCTTTCACAGGCCTGTGACACGCACACTCAATCTCTCAAACCGTCTGCACGTGAGCTACATATAAACCACACTGGTGAAGCTCAGGGGCCAGGTTACGTCAGATACCATCGGCGTGTGGCTGTAGAAATCGATGACCTCGTAGAGCCTGCAGTGTGGGGGAGCGTTGCAATGGATGTGTGTGTCACTGTGTGTTAATGTGATGAGTTTGGTCATCAATGGATGCGCCTTGATTTCGCCTGGGCTTACTGTGCTGTTTGCCCCCTTGAATGGCCAGCATTAAACACAAATGTAAATGCTGCCCTGAGCAAGGACTCTGAATTTTGGATGCTAAAAATAATTATTGAAAAAAAAAATGATGCAATTTTCAAATGAGCTCTCAGCTTTATTTGGTTGCTTTTATTTCATTTGAGCTGGATTTTAGGCAGACAACAGCAACAACATTCGCTTCGACTAAAAATTGATTTACTGGATTTAAAACAAATGTGTGTGTGTGTGTGTGTGTGTGTGTGTGTGTGTGTGTGTGTGTGTTGATTTAAGTCTGCGTGGAACTTGTAAATCTCTGTCCCAAATGTTCCCTAAATTGAATCATTAATATATTTTATTTTTTATTTTATAATAATATAATTAAATATTGTGGAATAACACAAAATAGGAATAAAATGATATGCTTATATTATGGCCAGCTCCCCAACTGTTTTAATTAAAAATTGATTTACTGGATTTAAGTGAGTTTGTTTGTGTGTGTGAGGATAAGTAGATTTATGCCTTTGTGTAAATTGTATGTTTATATTCCCATATTTGTCCTAAATTTATAAATGTTTATATAAATAATATAAATAAAAAAGCATAAAATGAAAGAATGTATAATAATTATAATATTATATATTAGGATTATTTGATATATTAAAAAGTGTAATATAATTATATACACATTCTGGTCAAACCCCTATGTTTTGTAATGAAATACATAAATATATAATAATTAAAAAAAAAAAAACTTTAATTTTATAATTAAATTATATGTATATATTATGGCCAAACCCCTACAATTTTCTCTCTAATACATTTTAAATACAGTCATTTGTTGTTGTTTTTTTAACTCGCAGTTCATAGTAAAAAATTATATAGGCACTATAAAAGCCAATAAATAACACCCCTGTGCAGATCAGTGGCTCCGCCCATCATTCATGACACTGATCATTCACGTCACTGTCAGTCTCCCCTGACGTAAATTACAGTGAAACAAACCTGTCAGTTTTCTCTCCTCTCTCTGAGTTTTGCGTCGATGGATGTTAAGTGCTCCATATTAAAAATGATCTATTTTTATTTTTGTTCTTGTTTATTATTTCTACTGCGTTTTATGGCTTTACAAGAAGAAGGATGGCGTAATGTGCTAGAATGGCAGTCACGACCAGATGTTCATGCATCTACACTGCTTTATGTTTCAGTCACACGCAGAATAGTTCTCAGCCCCGGTCCAGGTCATAATCACCGAAATTATGAGGTTGTTTATGACAGAAAAAGCAGCTGTGAATATGAAAAGCACATCAGCGCATATTCGGTCCAAACGAGTTTCTGCTCCATATAATGCTTCTCACTAGATCTTTCTGAAGGTCTTACGAGGAGGTCTGAAAAATATTTGACTATTTCAGATTGTATTATGCATGTGTGTATTTTAAAAAAAAAAAAAAAAAAGAAATGCATGTACATTTTTCATTCTAAAAAAACAAGTTCTCTGGATTTTTCAGAAATTATATGCAATGCGTTAGATTTAGGTCTGACGCTTTCAAATTTTGACTGCTTTCAAACATCTCTAATCTTGTGCTTTCTGCTGAAATCTTTCTGCCAGCTTTCTGAACACTCGACTGGTGTTTCTGAATCTACTTCATCTTCTTCTCTCTCTTTCGCCATTAAAACGTGACAACTATGACACTGCGAGGCAACAAATAATGATCTGTAAGACCCCGTGTTGTGACGGATAGGATGAGTTTATTGCTGTCCTGTGGTTGTAATCTATATTCTGCTGCTCACTTTCACAGGAGCGACTGTTTTTTGTAATGGAGTTTGTCAATGGAGGAGATCTGATGTTTCACATTCAGAAATCCCGAAAGTTTGAGGAAAACCGAGCCAGGTTCTACACGGCAGAAATTACATCTGCCCTCATTTTCCTTCACAGCAAAGGCATCATTTACAGGTTATTCATCCTCGTCTGAATATTAATTGTTGTGTTTTTCATTTTACATAACTGCATCTTTACAATTCCATTGTGTAAGTTGTGTCTTGTGTACAATAACAGTGTCTTGTGTCCTCAGTGGTTCATTAACACCATCAGACTAGCTCAGCATTTCCATTGTTTCTGGACCTTTAAACCTCCGTATCTGCCACAGACATTACATCAAGACTTTTATAAGATTTCTTATTGGACACTGTGCTTTTTGCAGTGAAAATAGTTTATACCATGTTAATTGTTAATCTATAAATGGACAAATCTGATGTAATCTTAGCAGCTATGCAAAATTAACACAGTAAATCTATATAACTATTTTTGATTTTTACTACAGTTATGGTTAGATATGATTTTCTTTTGACTTTTTTGAGAGTCTATATTTAAGCTAATTTTCCCCTCTTTTAGTAAAAAAACTGTCAATATTTTATACTAATCTTTTTAAAATTTGAATTGTTTACAGTTGTTAGTAATTATCATACGTGTCTTTAGCGCCAAACCTTGTGCTTTTTTCTTGCACTAGAATTAAGCTGAACTGTGCCTTAAAAACGGGTACCTGTGGAGTATGCTCACTACTCTTACCTGGATACTCTTACCAAGTACTCTTTGCTCAACTCTAACCCGGATAACCTTGGGTAGATCTCTTAAGAGAGTAAAATATATTCTGTTAATGGAGTAATTTTAGTACTCTAACCTGAATTTGATTGTGTTGTGTTACACCCGAATGGTACACAATCATAGGTCTGAACAGTCCGCACACGGAGATGCTGTAATAGTGTGTTTTCTTCTCAGGGATCTGAAATTGGATAACGTTTTACTGGATAAGGATGGCCATTGTAAGCTGGCTGACTTCGGCATGTGTAAAGAGGGAATGTTTGAAGGTGTTGTTACCGGAACCTTCTGTGGAACTCCGGATTACATTGCCCCAGAGGTGATTCCCACACACTCCACATCTGTCTGAAGTCCACATACGTATTCAAGAGCAGCTGCACAACAGACATCACCTGATCTCCACGGCCTTTACAGATGTAATAATAGTTTTACTCGGAGGTCTAAAGCGTGCCTGAAAACCATACTTGAGTAAAAGGACGGATACCTTACTGTAAAAAAATTACTCAATTACAAGTTACAAGTCACCAATTTCAAGAAGACTTGAGTAAATGTTGTAAAGTATCTNCGCCTCAGTAACTGTCCTCTAGCTCGATTTGGTGTGTTTGATAATCACAGAAAGAATGATTGTTCTTTGTTGGCTCAGTTTTTTTAAATGTTTTATCCAGATTCTTCAGGAGCTGCTGTATGGGCCGTCTGTAGACTGGTGGGCTCTTGGTGTCCTTCTGTACGAGATGCTTGCTGGTCATGCACCATTTGAAGCCGAGAACGAGGACGACCTGTTTGAATCCATCCTGACGGAAGAGATCGTCTATTCGTCTTTTCTTACCTCAACTGCTGTGGACATTTTAACTGGAGTGAGTTTCTCCGTCATCCAGCCAAAGCTTCATCTTATGCAGATGCTTTATGAATTTGAGCGGCTAGGATTCGTGTTTGGTGTGAAATGTGAATACAACCCAGCTGCTTTCATCCGACATAGTAAATCAGCAAACAGTACAGGCCTTCCATCTGATCCCCCTTCCCCCTTACGTAACTATTTATAGCCACAATCCAGCGCTCTCGCATGACTGCAGCTAAAAATAAAGACCCTCGCATCAAATGTACACATATACACTCAAGCCCTGCCGACACAGCGGTTGCGCTTTTTGTGAAGAAAAGTGATGGCGAAAATGTAATAATTCCGAGCCGGCCTCTTTTTCCCTCCGAGCCAGTTGCAATTATTGAAGCCCCAGTAAATTCCCAGTTGAATCTGGATTCTCTGCCGCAGAATGCCACAATGTCCGCCTGCGATGAAAAATACTCAAACTTGGGTCATTCAATATGACATTGAGCAAAACAATCAAAGGGTAAATCAATAGTGTGCCTCTAACAGAACGCTGCTTTTAGAATGACAAATCTTGGTCCTGATGCAGTGAAGTGGCTCGGGCCTGATGCTTTCGACGTGGTCCAGCATATATGGAAATATCTCCCATCATGACGGTATAAATTGCTTTTGTGCACGTCTTGTAGCTCAACCTAAGCCCTGGATAAATATCAGATTGCTTTTCAGCTATTCGAGCTGTGGATTAAATTTGGCTTCACAATATTTTTCCTTGTAAAACTAAAGTCGTTTGGCCTAATCTGATTTGCTCGCACTGTATTTGAAGTGGCCTGGAGTTTTGGGACATGACCTCCTACAAATAATTACGTATTATGTTACCCGCATCCTCTTAGGCCGAGTCTGATTACTTGTGTGGCGTACGTTTAATCGCATTAGAGATTTGATAGCAGTCAGAGGTGTTCCCTGCACATTTTAGACTCTATTTTTTTTTATTTTGTTTGTGTGAATGTGTGTGTATAAATCCTCAATTCTTTATCGTTTGAGTCTCCATGCATGTTCAATCTGATCTGTTTTTTTCGTTAGTTGCTGACAAAGAATCCCTCTCGGCGTCTTGGTTGTGTGGCTGCTGAAGGTGGAGACGCTGCTGTCTGCGCTCATCCATTTTTCTTTGGCATCGATTGGGAAAAGATTAACCGTCGAGAGCTTGAACCCCCATTCAAACCACGAATTGTGAGTAGAAGAAATGTGGGGCTTTGGCAAACAAGAGTTGAATTTAAAAAACAATGTTTGTGACCTTCAGAAAACGGCAGAAGATGTAAATAATTTTGACCCTGACTTCACTCAAGAAGAGCCCACTCTGACACCAGTAGATGAATCCATCATCCCATCCATCAGCCAGGAAGAGTTCAGTGACTTCTCCTTCACGTCTCCAGAACTTTTGAAGGTAGTTTCTGAGATCCATGCAGGTGATGAAGCGAGTGGAGATATCCATGACGTGACTGATCCATAAATCATCGCACTGTTCAGACGGACTAAACATTTGCATATTGGTTTATTTGAACCAGTAATAGTCGACTTTAATGCAGTGAGCCATTGTGGTGTACTTTGTATTTGTTTTTACCAGAAGCTTTAAAACTGAGTCAGTTTTTTTCGACTTTTATGTGTTTTATGTGGAATGATTTCGTTTTAACTTGTGTTATTATTTTCAACACCTTTGGACTCGTCTCCTGTACTTTTATAATATCAGTAACTGTTTTTAAGGTAGGACATTTCAAGTCCGCTGTTGATTTTTGTTGCTGATAAAGGTTGCAGTATTGACGTCTTTGTGTTTTGACCTTCGGTGTCCTTGCCTGCATCTGAAGCCCTTTGTCCTCCGCTAAACCCTTTTATTCTGGGACGTTAAAAGGTTAACATACTCGGGTGAGAGGTTAGCCACTTTAAAGTCTTTATACTGAGGTCAGTGACTCTTTCTTTCCAACCTCATCTTTTTTTATTGTTCCTTATTTGGATATTTTCAGTCCAAGCAGGGCAGAATGTTATGTGGTGTGTTTTTCCCTCGCTTCTGAGATTTAACAATGATTTCCCATGACTGCTTTTTTTTTTTTTTTTTCAACCGTCACAACTGGTAAAAGCAGAGTTACTCCAAGCCAAACATATTTAGGATTTTTTTTTTTTTTTTTTTAGAAATGAGCTACAAATAGTGTTTTAAAGGTTAATACTGTATGTATCTAAATGTATAATATATAAATGTTTAAAGTCCTCAAAGGGAAACATCAATGATGTCATGACATCTAAGCCCACCACAGCATCAGCTACCCCCAGAGGAAGGCTTCAGCAGACAGAGCTTTAGAAGTACAGATCGTCTGTAGGAAGCTAGAAGAAACCTGAAGAGCAGCACACGCCGCACCCCCCCGGTGAGTTTAGAGCCTTCAGCATTCACTGACTATTTAAAAGAGGAAGGTGTCTCTGAGACCCTTGTTTGGCCATGGAAGAGACTGACACACATGCGGTTTTGTTTGGCCAGTAAAAGGAGTTTTAGATCTTCTGCACTAAAAAAATACTTATCTGCATATGGTTTTTCTTTCCTACTTATTCGATTTAACTGTCTGACCCATCGTTGTTTCTATTATTGCTAATTTCTTGTCTTATCTTGTAGACTCATTTAGTGGAACGGGATTGGATGGTTCACTTTCCTGGTCCGCTAGATGTCGGAGAGTTTGTTTTATTCTCCCAGCACATCTTAATGACTTCATCACACTAGATCCTGTGGTTGACTGAACATGCTTAAAGCCGTATTGTGGTCTAATGCAGCATCACTTTGTATCAGTGCCTCATTTTCTTTCATCATGATTGGCTTGAAAATTACTAGATTTGCATAAACCACATGTAATGTGTTGCAGACATTTTTTTCTTTGATTTTATACGTGGTAATATTATAGTTAGGGCATATTATGCCTGTCAACATGAAAATTGTGAGTGAACATGACGGCTGTGGGTTTTGCTCTCGTCTGAGCTAAACTCGTTCTAGCCGTTACCAAATTTGTTCTTTCTAATGCCTCTCTTAAAGGCCTCAGTGACCGATCAGTTTTCAGTCATTCCTGGGTCCAATGAGCCATAATTACATTTTATTGATTCCTCTGTTGCTTATACAGATCTCCTTCATTGAATGGAGAAAATCCATTTGGTCTGAGACAGAACCACTTCAACTTTAAGCCCTTGTTTCATACTGATTCTGTTTATTCTATTGATTCCGTCTTGGTAGATGAAAGGATGCAACGATTATCTTAAGTGGTTGAAAAAGACATCAACATGGAAAAGAAGCATCTTCAGACGTAACATATTTCAATATTTGTGATGTGCGGGCCAAGTGTGTTAGACAGGTTCTGTACGACAGATTTTCTTGTGTTATTGTTGATGCTGGATTTCCTAATGAGGCTTGTAAGGGCAGTGTGTGTGTGTGTGTGTGTGTGTGTGTGTGTGTGTCAGTTCATGCTTTTGCAGTTTAATGTTCATTACTGCACCAGAGAGCTGTGTGAAAGATCCCTGTGTTTTTCTGGACCTTTTCTTTTCGTGCCCATTCAGACCCTGTCCAGAGAGAGAGAGAGAGAGAAAGAGAGATGATCTCTCATACAAGAGGATGAAGAAGATTACTGCAGATTAGAGTTGGCACGTGTCCATGTGCCTCCCTCATTCATGTATGCCAACTGTATACTTCCCTGCTGAAATCCCAAGCAGCTCTGCTAATAAATTAAACTGTAATTTTGCAGGGACGCTTTCATGCTTAAGCAAAATAGACCTGAACAGTCCTTGAGCTCGAAACAACAAGCCACCAAATGTTTCCCTCAAGGACACTGGGAAATGGAATATGGGCTTGAACTCATTTAGTTTTGTATTACGCTCTTAACCCTCCCTTCCATTTCTCTCTCTATCTCTTTCTCTCTACACCCCCCTCTCTTGCTCTCTCTCCCTCCCTCTCTTTCACACACTCTCATTTAATATGAAAGCCACTCCAAGCCTGGGGGTGTCTGCACAGATTACAGATGTGTCCTGAAATGTCATTTACAGGAAAACTGTTACACTCCAAACATTAGTCTACAGGCAAAGAGTGATCTTCAAAAAATGTCGTACGTTTAATTGTGCGAAATTGATTTAAATGTACGTATTATGATCAGTTTTGTGTCAATTCCTTATCTAAATTTTATTTCCACATTTTTCATATTTGCATACGGTATATTCATGCACTATGAAGCTATGCACTTGTTTGTTGTAAACGAATGTGTTTTGCAATACATACATTTGTGTATGTATTGCTAACATACGGATACACACGTGAAGATGCAAATATTGATTACTAAAATCTATTAAAAATGACTTGAGTCTAAACAATAACGACTACGAAAAACATTTTTTCATTCAAAGACTTGATTCTTTTTTTTTTTTTTTTTTTTTTGCTCTATCCTGCCTTGCGTGTTTGTTCTATAAACAAATTGAAATATTGAGTTTGAGCAAATTCATGAATCAGTGAAAGTTGTCAAACACACACTAAGAGCGAAAATCCTTCCCTAATTCATAGTGAAACGTCACTCGCAATGTTTATCGGAGGCCAAAATTATATCACGCTGGAAAAGAGCGCGCTCCCGATTCCTCCAAAGCACGTGACTGCGCGGCCACGTGAAGCGCCAGGCAGGCAGATGCTGAGAGCGCGAGAGAAGGAACAAGCATCACTTTTAACTAAATTCAACTTCAGCATCCCGACACTGGAACTCCAGCTGGGCGCATACTGTTGCTTCCGTGGGATTTACTGTGGTTTGGTCGGACTTTGAGAAGGATTTCACTGTTTCTCGTTCTGGTGTCAAATTTCGCAATGGAACCAGTAGCGCCTGGGAAAAAAAGGTAAGCGATGTATTTTGACTAAATAATATTCTGAGCTGTAATTTATATTTATGGAGTTCTTAATTGGATTTTTATTTCAAATGTCGAACATCAATGTTGTTTTGGTTTAATGTTTTCTTTCGTTTTTACCATTTATACGGCAAAAATGTAAAGGCATTTATTTACTTCATGGTTCGTGGTGACATAATTCCGCATTGGTTCGTTAAACAGCAATGCAATTCGAAGAGGGGAAAGGACAACAAGTCGTTTAGTTCCACACTATTTAGCGATGCTGTTATTGTGAGTCAGGTTTTATTTATAGGTCTACAATTGTTGATAAACGGATCACACTGATTCACTTATCGGTCTGAATCTGTTCCAGAATCAAACCAATCGCTGATTTGAATAATCTTCAAAATCCGAGTGAGTTCAATTAAAATAGCATTCAGTGCTGCCAAAAAAGTTCTTGGTAAACATGTCAATACACATAATGATGCTCTAAAACGCGTGGATTGCAAAACAGAGCTAAAGTTAAAACGAGGAAGAAGAATTTTTTTCGAAAATGCCCATTTAATCAATCGGCCTCGCTGTCTGAAGTAAAACACTTTGACGTGCTGCAATAGTACGATTGTATTCCAACTTTGATGGTATTTAATTCTTACATTTTATGAATGCACCGAGAACACGATGTGACAAGCTTTAATGCACATGCGCATTTGGGGAAGGCTTCCATACGAACCCAGTCAACCTCTACATTACATACATCATGGGCTTGATTTATTGGCTTTCTGTTTCCATCTCTTCTTACTCACACGGTCCACAATTGAAGATATGGACTGATGCGTTTTAATTAATGTAAAATTTTGATGGGATTGTGCGGTTTGTCAAAATAATCTCTCTCTCTCTCTGTCTCTCTCTCTCTCTCTCTCTCTCTCTCTCTCACACACACACACACACACACACACACACACACACACACACACACACACACACACACACACACACACACACACACACACAAATGCTCATATAAAGTCTTGAAGGCCCTTTTTTATTTTGTGTTTTGCAAAAGAAATTGTGCACTTGCATATATACAGTGTGTATAAATTGCTTTGTGTAGAAGTTCTAAGATGCTGGTTTGTACTCTGCTAAGATAAAACGCACTCAGCCACAGACGTTGGATCTTGTTTTTTCCCCTCTAATGGTGCTGTAGTGCAGTGGTAGAAGGTGGCGGTGTTTTGCTCTGCATCACCTGACACCTCTCTGCATGGTTCTATGGTAAAGGTCTCCTGTGTGCTATCAGCTTGTGGCCTGTCGCTGCTGTCATCCGAAGGGGTGTAAAACGAGTCTGAGAAAGGTTACACTGCTTTTGCACTTATCAAACCAGCCATTGGTCCTTTAAGAAGCGTAATACATAAATAGAAGGGAGTTCATTTCCAGACAGCTGATCAAGGACGTTGACCTTTGCATGAGTAATGTCCTGACTCCCATCTTTTTGTGAATCCAGTAATTGGCCGTCTAATGGCGGAGATTTTAAGTCTGTATTTCAGCCTAGTAATTACTACAAGGACACCCCGCACGCTTGTTTCAGCTAAATGCGGAATAATAACAAATCCACTGATGTTAAGATGCTCTGTAATGGCGCGTGAGATCTTTAAAGGCCGGGATAATGGTATTAACCTAGATTCCATTGAAAAGCCAGGATGATCTAATATCGTGTTCTGTTAAACACACACGCAGCTTTCTCACACGCTTTCTTTCCGGCGCGGAAACGGGCTTCACCTTTCATTGCAGTGGCGTACATTCAGTATAAATGACCTGGCTGCATGCTCCATTGGAGAGGTTTGAACATGTAGAAAAGGTTCATTGTTGATTGCTTCTCCTCAAGTCTTCAGCACGTATATGTGAATTGTCCTTGTTGAAATATTTAGACCCATAGTAAGAGCCTTGTGTGTTGCTGTCATGAATAATGAATCATGTCTTCCCTGCAGAAGGCAGTTGCAGGAATAGAGAAAACACAACGGCTGACTGACAGAAAGATTATTGGATCATTATTATTTAAACATGCCGAGGGTCACAAGATCAACCGGCGAAAGAAAAACGCGGTCTAGCAAAAAGTGTCCACCGCCCGCTCTCCACTGTCTGGCTCAGCAGATCTCAGGCGGCCAAAAAATGTGTGTGTGTACGTATGAATAATATATATTGTGTCTGTGTGTACATGTAATACGCTGTCGTCTAGACTGGATTGCAGTTAAGGTGATTTATTAATAATTGCGCGTTTGCATAACGTCATAAGGGAAAGTACAGTAGGAAAGGAAAGTGCCTGGAACCATAATGGGGTTTTGTGCTCTGCAACTGACCGTCCAACATGTGAAGATACACGTGATGTGAACACACACTAACCCGGAGCAGTGGGCAGTTGGAGGCCGTGTCATCAGGAAGCTTTAGGGATCAATGTCTTACTCAAGGATCAGCTGTAAAAAACATCGTTCTGGGATTCGGACCTGCGACCCTTTGCATGTTTCTCCTAACCACTAGGCCATATCTGCTTGAAATGACCAACGCTTTGCAAATTCACAAGTGCAAGAATGGTGGTTTTAGTTGTTCATGTGGCTCATTCTTTTTCAGTGCCAGAGTGGCAGGAGCGACATTTTGAGGTTAGACTATAATTCAAGATGTATTGTCAGTAAACATGTAGAATGCAGGTGTAATGAGAATTGCAGGGTTTTTCGTCAATTAAGGGCAGATATGTGATAAAGTTTCACATAGAAAGAGAATGAAAGGCTGCTAGTTCCTCGCGTTCCTTGTGGTGGGATTGGACCTTCTGGCCAGCATCTAGACCTGCACAATCTGTTTTAAAAATTAATGTATCTTTAGGTATGAGAATGGCATGAAACGTGATGTGCAACTTATGCATTTGTAGTGGTAGAGTAATATCAGGAATCAGGAATTATTTATTCATTCCCTTGGGGAAATTCTCCTTTATTCAGAGCTCACAACCTTTGGTCATTAAAAGAGAGAGAGAAAAAAAAAACTTAAATATAAACAGCATAAAAAATAGAAAAAACAAAAATACTTCAGACTTAAGACCCAACATAGTTTCCTGTGTTGAGAAAATGTGCATATATACACTGTTAATATAAATATACGGTATTAACAAAATATTTTAAAAGTCGTTCATCCATAATTGTATATAACATATAGAAAGTAAAAAAGTAGAAAGTAAATCTCTGTATATGTTAATTTTGTATTTCTTCAGCGTTTTAATTCAAATTTGCGTTTTTGATACACAGATGTAACATTTTAATCATTTTAATATGGAAAAATATGCAGTACGATCGCAGAAGAAAACTAAGCAGATTTGAGTGTGTGTGAAATATTGTATATATCCAAAATCTGAAAAAAAAAATCTAATTTATTCAAGATTCATATTCCAAACAAAATGAACATCTTGCCTTTTAACGTCACAGGCTACACACAGACATTTAGTCTCAAGTACCAAACCAAATGTAAACATTATACACTTTAATGCTATATTCCTTATTAACCGTAACTGTTTATAAACTTGGTTTGACTGCTCTGATGAATTTTAATGCAGGTTTATCATTATTTATCCTTAAAGCCAAGGCTCTAGAAAATAAAGTATAAATCAGGGGGAGATAATTAAAGTGTGTCTGGACCGGTCTTGTCTGTAGATGTTTTATGAGCTCTTGGGTTTCCATCCTGGCCCTGGAGTCGTTTCCTAACAAACATTACGGTGTCCGTAGCTGTACAGTCGAATCTTTGTATGAGTCAGAGAAGGTGGTTTTTATCCCGTGTCTCTTCAGCCCAGGAGGCACTTAATCTTTCTTTCGATGCCAGATTACCCTGCATGTCTCCACAAAGCATGATGCAATACTACTACACTGTTATATAATCTATAATATCCCATTTGCTGTAGAAGAATAGTCTTGAACCTAATTACACGTGCAATCTCCACTTTGTATTTTTGAATCACTCCAGCTATAAACAGCTTGACACCCTTAATTGCCTCTTGAAGCTGTGTCATTACAATCCGTGCTGTATTAATCTAAGGTTTGAATGTGTGTGATAGAGTCAGCTCGGAGCGAAGAAAGGAGAAATCTCGCGACGCAGCACGCTGTCGAAGAGGAAAGGAGTCGGAGGTGTTTTTCGAGCTGGCCAAAGAGGTTCCTCTCCCCTACAGCGTCACCTCCAACCTGGACAAGGCGTCGATTATGAGGCTGGCGCTCAGTTATCTGCGTCTGCGCACTCTGCTGGGCAAAGGTGAGAGTGGCGTGTGGCTGAACCAAAGGCCAATTAACGGCTGTTATTAATCCGAGTTTCTTCTGCTTTTTTCGCAGTAGTAGTGAGTGAAGAGCCCGAGTTTGACTCCCAGTGGAACAGCTCGTATTTAAAAGCGCTGGATGGGTTTTTAATGGTTTTATCTGCTGATGGTGACATTGTGTACATGTCAGAGAACGTCAGCAAGTGTCTGGGTCTTCCTCAGGTAGAAGTGTTCTGTTGTAAAGTCCAAACATACTCTTTCTGTTTAACAATTGAGCTTGAATCTGTCTGTCCTTCTCTCTCTGTTTGTCTTCCGTTTCCGTTTGCTGTCCGTCTGTCTCTCTGGCTATCCTATTCTTTCTATTCCTTCTATATNAAAAAACACCAATGATTATTTTCCCCTTTAGGTTGACCTGACTGGACACAGTGTCTTTGAATTTACTCATCCATGTGACCATGAGGAACTCAGAGAAACGCTGTCACAAAGGATGGGTAAGTTCTCTCCCCTCCTCTCGCTGTCTGTCTCTCATCATCACATCAATGTCACGGTTACAAACCCGCAACTCTTTCTGCAGGTCTGTCGAAGAAACCAAAAGAGCAGCAGAAAAACAGAGGCTTTCTTTTGAGAATGAAATGCACGCTGACCAGCAGAGGCCGCACGGTCAATGTCAAATCTGCCTCCTGGAAGGTATTACCCCTTATTATTCAAGCCCTAAAGATGTGCCGCTAATCTAACAGCATCAGCGGGGGACGCATATTTATCCCTATCAGCTTCTCTCTCTGTGACAGGTGCTGCGCTGCTCAGGCCATGTTCACACAGTCGCTGGTGCTGAGGCTGACAGGGATGGGGAAAACGACATCTCTTCGACCTATTTGGTGCTGATTTGTGAGACTATTCCCCATCCGGCTAACATCGAAGCTCCTCTTGATTCACAAACATTCCTCAGCCGTCACACTTTAGACATGCGCTTCACGTACTGTGATGAGAGGTACGGCCCCTGTTCTCCATCTGTGATGCTCAATAGCTCTTCTACCTAAATATATACCGTTTGACAGCAGTAGATGCACAGCATTTCAACACTATTATATTAAGTTGTATTCTATGACATACAAAATAACTGGAAAGGCTTAAGAGTTTATTATGCATTTTTACACAAGAGATTAGTTACCATATGTTCAAAGATTATAAGGGTTGGTGAGTTATCTTTTTTTCCATCCGACTGGAAAAAGAACGTGCTTTATTTTTAGAAGTTATAAGTTAAATAACTCTTGGTAAATCAATTAATCTTTAAAAATGGATCACAAAAAATGTTTTTATGTGTTATATGTTCATACTTCATAGATAATTTTTATCCGTCAAGCGACATGAAGGTGCTCCACGGTGTCATATTCATGTTATTGTTTGTTATATGAGATGTTTACTGATCTTATGGCTCTCTCTAATTATATAAAAATGTAGAGTAAATATACATATATNTCACTTTATAAAAAGCACTGCTGGTTAAATCGTTATACAAATAGATATCATGAGACGTCCACCTAAACTCTACTACAGTTGTTTACTAAGCCTTATTTTCAGGAAAGCTTTGTATTTAGGATTGCTAGAGACTTAGTGCCACCCAGTGGTGATATGTGAAAGGCGCAGTTTCAGGGATTCTTATGTAGCCTTTGTGTTTTCAGGATCACAGAGCTGTTGGGTTTTGAGCCAGGGGATCTGCTGCAACATTCCGTATATGACTACTACCACGCGCTTGACTCGGACCACATGACCAAATCACACCAAAACTGTGAGCCAATTGGGGTAAATCTTTTGCCATATTAAAGCGCTGCAATTCCTCACTGTTTCGTCCGGACTCTGCAGTGTTTGTGAAAGGACAGGTGTGTACCGGACACTACCGGCTGCTGGCTAAATCCGGAGGGTTCGCTTGGGCAGAGACATACGCAACGGTGATATACAACAGTAAAAACTCTCAGCCGCAGTGTGTGGTCTGCATCAACTACATCCTCAGGTAAGATCTCACTCTGGGTCTTTATTTGTCCGTCTGTGTGAAGTATTTTTTGCCTGCTCGTACGTTCTCTCACAGTGGGATTGAAGAACCAAAGCAAGTCCTGTCCCTTCAGCAGACCTACTGCAGAAAAGTTAAGGAGGAACAGAAAGATAATATCGAGGGATGTGATGGAGCAGACGTAGTAAAAAAGAACGATGAAAGGGGTTTGAAGAACGCTGAGGAGATGCATCTCGCAAATCTCCATCTCGGCCAGAAGGGGGAGCCAGAGACTATGACCGCTGTAGATTTGGGGAAAATCAGTCCGGGAGAGCGACCTGCTCTGACACTAGACATCAGCCACACAGGTATGTACCTTCACTCAGCCAATCACACGGTTTGATCTCCACCTCACACACTTTGCATCATTTGCTTTTTTCAGACTCCGTCCTGACTGATGTGCCACTGTACAATGACGTCATGTTGCCCGCATCCAGTGTTCTGCTGCCTCTTTCTCCTCTGTGTCCTCCTGCTGATGATCTGTGTCCTGCTCTGGGCGAGGCTTCGGCTCCAGCGCACCAGCTACAGGAAGACAGCTTCTCTTTTTCACAGTGTCCTTCCCCAGACACATCCCGATCACAGACGGAGTCCACTTTTACAGTACATTAACTTTTCACTCAGGCTATTTTTTTTTTTTTAAATGTGATCTGACTTTGCGTCTTTATGTTCAGGTGGATCTCTCTGATTCTGGAATCAGTGATAGGCTAAAGCCAGATCAGGTATTTTTTTGTGGCGAACATAGTCTAGTCTGATCGGAAATTATGGTGTTTAACTTATTATTCTACTCATTTTTTGTTTGTGATTTGTTTATATTGTGTACATTTATAATTGTATTCTATTCTGTTCTGCTCTATTCTCTTCTGTTCTAGGTAATTGGTCTAGATATGGAGACGCTAGCACCATTCATTCCGATGGATGATGACTTCCTGATCCGGGCTCGTTCTTCCCCCGAGTCCATGTGCTCCAGTCCAGGCTTAACGCAGGACTCGACTCTGTCCTGTGACACACACACTTCCATTTCCAATCCGTCTGATGCGCAGCGGAACATTACAAAAAAAGAGGACGGCAAGAGGTGAGAGATCGTAGGAGCTTCTTCAGGATCTTCTTAATATCTCTTCAGTTTGAGTATTTGCTTTGTTTACGTACTGAAAACGAATGAAACGATTGCATAGAATGAAGACAATCTCTTTTTTTTTCCCAATGATTTCCCATGACTCCCTAGGGAAATCATTCAAGACAATGACATTTCTTCTAAATGTCAAACAAAGTCAAGGCTGCTGAAGAGGAAGCTTGAGGCCATGCCTTTCTCAGATGCCATTCGACTGGTAGGTGAATTTATTACATTTCTTACTGGCTGTCATTGTATTTTCTGAAATAAGCTGCTACATTTTAGACTTGGTGTAAAGTATTTTTTACACCTAGTAATAAAAATGAGTTACATTTTACTGCTTTTTGATGTATAAGATCCTTTGTTGGTGGTATTTGTTTAGGGGTCTGTGCTGCAGGTAGTGACTGACTTTCAAGAAAAAGTAAAAAAATCGGAATCTGTATCTTCAGAAGGAATTCGTCATGCCACTATTCTGTTGCTGCCATCTGGTGTGTAAACGCAGATCCTGCAATTTTTTCCGTTACTAGTTGAGTGCTGACTCACTGTACATTTGAGAAAATTCATTCTGTCCAATTGTTGTTCCTGTTTTATTTTCCACAGATGTTGCAAGCAAGTTACTGGTCAGATCACTGGAGGGCGGAGCCATAACAATGCCTCTGCCACCACTCACCCGTCATGAATGTGAAGTGAACATGCCTGTGTCTGCCCGGCAACACCTGCTACAGGGGGAGGAGCTACTGTGTGCCTTGGACCTAATTATCTGAAAAGCCATTCATTTGATGAAAAACTAATGCGACTGTATTTACCACTTTATACTTTTCAAACTCTTGAAATATCTCTGTCCATCCTGAAAGCGACACCAGTGGCATTATGCATTGACAGCTTTTAGTAGAGTGAAACATGCCAGACATTAAGAAGAAAGTCTAGTTTTAAACCAAGAGAAGCTTTTAAAGGCTGTACATGTGTACAGTCTAGATATACGCACAGAAAATAGAATATATATAGATGTATACTGTATTCTATATAAGATTGTATTGGGTTACATAGCTGCAAAGATTTCTTATTTAATGGAAATGCTCATGATCAGGCATATGAATATTTTATTGGGTTAGCGTTGTTGTTTTTTTAAATGCGTTCAAAATGGGTCTAAATGTTTCTCTGTTCAAGTCTCTAGATGTGTCTTATGAAAACTTGGGTTTATCTGTGTGTCAATGTGTGTGAAACGACAAAAATGGCTGTTATTTTTTTTATTTTAATTACATTCTGTTGGTGCAATGTCCTATGTAACTACAAGCTGTATGTGTTTGTTTTTTGTGTGTGTGTGTGTGTGTGTGTGTGTGTGTGAGAGACATGTGTGGGGGAGAGAGAGGGCGAGAGATGTGTGAAATACAATAAAAAGTTTGTGTGTGAGAGAGAGAAACAGTAGGGAGATAAATATATGATATATAATAAAAGTGTGTGTGTGTGTGTATTTATTTATACCGTACATGTATCATTATGAAGTACAATAATAAAATGATGTATGTGTTTGTAAATGCACACACGCACACACAGATGTATTATGGGAGCAATAATGTTCTTTGTACGATGAATGTGGTTGTATCAGTTGGTAACAATCCTCGCTTTGCCACTTTACATTGTGTTTAGTGTCATGTGACATTGTGTTCTGAAAGTAATGTAATGTCTGACTAATAAAATACAGTTCATGGAGCCTTCTCTCCATCTCTGTTTCCATCTCATGTTCCCTCTCTCTCTACCTTTCCTGCTCTGTCAATTTTTCTCTCTTTGTCTTTCCTCTCGGTCTCTTTTTGTTGGCTCTCTTTGTCTTTTTTTTTTTTTT
>SOMO01000012.1:520634-530772 GCA_028128575.1 Paedocypris carbunculus | reverse complement strand
CACACACACGCACACACAAACACACACACACTGCCAGTTACTGCCTTTACCATTCTGTAACGTTTTTCCTCCTATTCATCATTGTCAATCATTTTCTGTTTGTCAGGTCGCTATTTTATTCTAATTCTGCATTGCACCTGAAATATATTTAGCTCTTTGCGCAGCACTTAGCCACCATACAGGAGCCGGCAAATCCATTACTGACAAGACTTCCTGCAGTCCACTTTCATTAAATCAATAGTAAGACAAAAGAATCCACTGAGCCGCAGGTAAAAATGAACCCACAGAACCTACACTGGAAAAAAGTTCTCTAACGCACCATTTCTGCACCGCGCAACCTGGT
The DNA here is from genome assembly GCA_028128575.1 of Paedocypris carbunculus. Lineage (NCBI taxonomy): Eukaryota > Metazoa > Chordata > Actinopteri > Cypriniformes > Paedocypris > Paedocypris carbunculus. Next base: position 530,429 of record SOMO01000012.1, on the reverse strand, counting down.
ATTTCTTCATCTATTCGCTTTAGAAACACAAGTGACCACCTGTAGAGAAACCCGCACCTGTGATGCAAATCCAGGACATCAGACAGAAGTTCTCCAGAAACAGGGCTGAATCTGGGCCATTGAGAGACAGTCCGAGGGAAGAGCAGCTGGACAACACATGCTTAATCCAGAGGAACCACATCCCTGAGCGGGAAAGCAGGCCAGAGAAAAGCCAGAGACTGCGACTGAGCTACATCTAACCCTTAAAAGCCCTAAAGAGGTATAGCAACTCCACACACTTAACTAACATGGCTCTAATTCACTCCTCATCTAATTAGCACGGCGGCTTAGGCTTACCTAGTTAAAATGATAAGTAGTCTTGTATATTTTTGGCTGCCATGATTGTTTCATCCATTCTTTCACACAGGCAGGAGCGTTTTATGCTGCACAATGTTTCAGACCAACAGTGATGCTGAGAGGATGATGGAGTCACGTACTCTCACTGCATCCCTAATGCCACAAGCTTTTCACCAGCATCCCTTCAGAATGAAAGCACCGGAACATTTGAATGTTCAAACATGGCTTCTTCTCACTTACCATCAGACACTCGTGGTGTCTGACAGAACCCAAAAATAGAGACTTTGAAATTGCTGGGTGAAGTAATTACTGCGTTTACAATCCATTTCATATTCAACCTTTACATTTCACCCAATATCACTGTTCGGAAACTGAACATTTGGCTTTATATGGTCTATGTTGGCTTGTATGTCATAGAATTACCAGTTGGTAAAAAAAAAGTTGTGTAATAGACATGTCTACAGATGTAATATTTTACACTAAGTTTTTTTTTATTATTTATATATACACAGTATAAATAATACACTAAATAATATGTAGTAAAACAAACAAAAAGGGAAACCTGTGCCCGTTTAAAAGTTGAATTTTGTTTGGTTTGGCTTAAAATTGTTTTTACACAATCTGTAGAGATCCGAAATGTAACATGCAGGAAATCTGAGAAAACTTGAACCTCACAAGACATCTTTATCTCAGTTAAAATCTTGCATGTTGTTACGTCACACAACTGGTTTAAAACAGACCAATCAAAAAGTGTGAAATGTTATAGAGGAGGAAAGACAAGAACAACATGGATATACTATGTTTGTGGTGAATGTAACAGATGTGAATTGACAAAAGTGACCAAACAAAAGACAAATGTTTTATTAGAATGACAAAGACACACATATCAGAAACGTCTTTTTGTAAGTCAGCGGTACACGCAAAGTTCTCTCTTCGACTGTAACGCCTCTCTTACCTTTTCTGATGCAGATAAGCTCATGCACTCCACAATTCCTCTCTCCACCTGCAGGAACAAAGCAACATTTCATGACGAAACACACGCGCACACGTACTCAAGCACGCGCACACATAAAACGAGACATTAAACACAAGGACACTGGAGCGGCGGGAAACAGACATGAGTGCAGATGAGACCAGAATTCTTGAATGAAACCAAGCATTTTTTCAGTAATTTTGAGAACATTTTGGCGTCTTCACAAACACAACAGTCTCTTTGAATACATTTTAGCCAAAACGTAGGGTTTAATTCCAAATGCATATTCAAACGTAAAATCTCCGCACAGAAAACAACATCAGAAATAAACTTGATTTATTTTTCATCTGGTGGTCTACAGATAATTNAATGAAAAATGTCTCTTGTTTTGAGCTCACAACACTTAAGGTGATTAAAATAAAGTCCACTATTGTCAACTTAAGGACCATTTCTGTATTTTAAGGGGAGTTTTGTGACAAATGTAGCTCATGGTACAGTAAGGTTACCCATGTATAGGTAATGAAGCTCAATCGCAGAGGCCATTAGTGAAGGTAAGTAAAGGTCAGTTTGGTGGAGTGAGATCTGATGCATTCTTAATATGCGCTGACATTCTGTAACCTGAGGGACGGGCAATCATCTGTGATGCAGAGCCAAAGTGTGATGGATTAACACCTAAGAACAATCCAGAATTTCTCTTTTTCGACAGCATTTAAGATAAGCTTTTAATGTCCACTACAGCTTATGCTGACTCATTTTAAATGTGTATATATTTACAAACTAGAACCAATGTCAGAGGTGTCAAATGTGCAAAAAAGTGCAACCACTAATTCACATTAATGTCATTTAGCTCATAAATAGCATCCAGTACCTTCAGCATCCTGCAGATGGCGAATTCACCTCATCCGGCCAGGAAATTAACCGTGGTAGAAAAAGATGCCGACGTGTCGCACACAATCACATTGTAACGNGACTTGTGTTCACTGATTGGTTTAAAATAACATCTGTAAAATCTAATCTGAGGTTAGATTTCAGACTAGACCAGGTTGTTAGTCTAGATTTAATCTGAGAGCTTTAGATTTGGACACGCGTCAAAATGACTCCTGATTTGATTTTAACACACACACACACACTCTGAAACACACACAGGTGGAGACCATAGGGGACGCGTACATGGTGGTGAGTGGTCTTCCGGAGAGGAACGGAGACAAACACGCCGACGAGATCGCCAAGATGTCTCTGGACCTGGTGGCTGCTGTCCGGCAGGTGCCCATCCCCCACATGCCCTCCAAACGCCTCCAGCTGCGCGCGGGCATTCACACAGGTGCGTTACACGCTGCGGTGAGAGGGATGATGGGAAGTGAAGTTCCTGCTCAGGTTTCCACTGTGTGACGGAGGATGAAGGTCGTGAGTCTCTGTTCTGGCCTTCAGACAGAGGAACCTTCTGCTTGGAGATGATGGATTTATATTCTGTGTTAGTGATGGTCGCTGGTCTTCAGGGTTTCTTTGATTGCTTCAGGTCCGTGTGTCGCTGGAATTGTGGGATACAAGATGCCGCGCTACTGTTTGTTTGGAGACACCGTGAACACGGCCTCACGTATGGAGTCCACCAGCCTGCGTATGTCTCCCTCTCTCTCTGTCTGTCTCTCTCTCTCTCTCTCTCTGTCTGTCCTTCTATCTTCCTATCTATCTATATATCTATCCATCCATCCATCCATCTATGNATCATGTGCGTATGCGAGAAGGTGAGATTCGCTAGGACCAGGAAGCGCAGCTAGAATCGATTGTTTGGCCAGAGATTTGTATCGTTTCAGATTTTTCAGGATCAATATTTATTGAAATATCAATATTTTTGACAGCACTATTCAGTACAAGTACTACAAAATAGCCAAATCTCTCAAGTAAAGTAGCAATGTCCATTTACTCAAGTATTAGACAACAATTTTTACAGCAAAGTTGAAACTAAATATAAATGAATTAATCAGCAACGGACTGATTTTGTGACCCAGGCTTGTGCTCTAGGTGGTCCGATTCTGTCTTTAGGGACCCGGTTTGAGTGATGTAGTCTGTAAATAAGGTAAGAAAACTAAGTCAAGGTGAGGTTACAGGGTCAAACCCTGAGCTCTTTGTCCTTGTGTTCTCCTTTAGACATCTCACACCTTTTGACAGGTGTAGGATTTACATTTGCAGCTTTTAGGATTAGGAAGTCCTAGACTATAGATTATCGTAGGTGCAGTGTCTAATGAGTAAAATCCAGAGATTATAAATATACACACAAAAAATAAATACAAAATAGTTTTAATTAAGGGATAGCATAGGATAATTAAATAAATAATATTAGTTCTAAAAGTAACTCCATTCTTAAAATAGGAAAGCTCGCACGCAAAAGATTAACATGTCCAGATCTCTACAAACAAACCGTCTTATCCTTTCATCCCACCGCATTACTGATGGATCAGCACCAGAGAACAACAAACAAAAGAAAAAAAACAACTTCCACACTGCCAATGACGCAGAGATTTTTTAGTTACATACACTTAAGATATATCTTGTTACATATATATATATTTATTATTAGTTATATATCTGAAAATAACTGAATACTGAAATATCTCACATTTTATACGTCACTGTATTGTGATAGATGGAACAGTGCAAAATGCAAATTGTTTCCCAATTCAAATTCCACATAAATTATGCCACACTGATTCGTACGAAATCTACATTCATCAAAAAGTAAAATCTACAAAAAAAATAAAAACAAAAAACTAGGCATCAGCGTAGCTGAGTTGAGACACACAAGAAAAGCTTCAGACTAGAACTCAAACTCCCATAAACCCCTATGGCAGGGTCACAGCTGTCATATGACTCACAACAGCATTGATTACAGATATAGAAATAATAGGAATATTTAATAACTCTCTAAAGTATGTTTAAAATTCAATAGTTTAAAACTGTATATTGGTATTGCCTACTGAACTTTTTCTGACTTATATATTGTCTTATTTATGCTCTTGCTCTGATATTTGGATTACTGTAGTAATTTGCAGTACTACTGCCGTACTTTGCTACTCTTTACCGCCTGCTTTTGATCTACGCAGTGTTTGACCTGAATTATCACTTTGCCCTTTATCTACTAAACAATTCTGCATTGCTCTTTTCAAGAATATGATTAACAGAAAGCAAAATTACGAGTTCTATTTACATGCTCTTGATCAACTGAGTGTTTAATGGTTTGGAAAATGATAGCACAAATAGCCACATCTGAAACAAATTTAAGACCTGGGTAGTGTAATTTAAAATTAAGTAAGTCCATCAGCCAACAGTTTAAAGCACTGCCATCTCCATTAAAGAATCATTACAGTTGATTCATAGAGCCAGTTAACAGTCGTCTCCACCGCACTGCAAGAGTGATCGCTGCTCTCCGAAAAGACATTAGGATTGTGCGACTCTAGTGAAGTCTAAAGAAACTCTATTATTTATGGAGCAAATAAAACAATGAGTTTAAAGTTACATTTCACACATTCGATACAATGAAAAACCGCCTTGCGTGAATTGAATTAAAGATCTGGTTCTGTAAGTCGTGTTGAATACAAAATGTGAAGTAAATGTGAAGTAAATACTTTTCTGGACCATTTTTTACACAAACCTTTTTTATTTTTAACTTTTTTTTTTTTTTAATATTCCAAAAAATAAATAAAAATGGATGCATGATAATTATTTTCCAATTTATTTACATTTATTTTTTTAATTTCCCTCTCCGATGGAGTTTATGATGCATTTAGTTTTATTTGTGTCACCTGTATTTAGTTAAACAACTGACAGTTTATTCATAAAACACTCAGTGTTTTCTGTTATATTGCTGGTTTCCAAATCAGGGGAATTATCTATTATTGTGACAGATGTGCAAGATTATTATGTTATAATATGTAAGAGACTTGATGGCATGGTAAGAAGATCTAATCTATTAGATCTATAATATATACATATACTGGCGCCTAATCTATTAAATTAACTATTTTCATTATTTCTGTTTCTATTTTTGAGTGAGAGAAACACACATAGTTCTCTTGAGTGGTTAGATTGAGTTTCAGTATCCCTTACAGGTCTTGACTAACTGTGACCCAGACTGACAACCAGACATAAAGGAGACAGATTTGCCCCAGAGAGTCTTGCTCTTCACCATCTCAGCCGCAGAATCATTTCCTGTCTGACACACAACGGCACAATTAACAGTGTGGCCCTCTAAGGAAGATACTCTTCACTACAGTCTACATTTCGTTCCCTCGTATTCTCTCTTCCTCGAGGGAGAAGGGCTTGGAAGGGCACTTTCAGTCAAGGCTTATTGATTTTTAATTGACATTTTTTTAGGCACTGGCAAACAAGTTTCAACAATCTGCACTTGTTCACAAGTCCCAAGTAAATGAGATTAGATTGTATATAACTATAGATATACTAGATAACGTGTAAGCCAAAGTTTTCTTCTGGTTTTTATGAAGAGATGTGAAAAGAATTAAACAAGATTGAAACAGCAAAACTAATTTTGCTTTCTTAATTGACGTTTTTTATAGTCAAATGCTCTCAGTGCCAATTCCAAGAAACACACACTACACTGCAATGACCTCTGGGAAAGAGTAAAAGGCACAGCGGATGCGCTTTGGTGACTTGAGTGAGCCGTTACTTTCTTTTTCATTTCCATGCATTGAATATGTTCTAAGGGCAATTACACTTAACTAAGAAATGAAATGTGGAGGAGACGCGTTTGAGATGCGGAGAAGATTCTTTCTGGGTTAAACCACAATTGGTCAGAGACAGCAAAATGCAATCGACATCCCACACAAGGCAAGAGTAAATGAACAATTTATACACTGAGAACAAACTTTCACAAATACCGTAGTTATTGTCTAATCCTCTCATGAAGCCTTGCTCTCCATTTCTTTGCAGCTAAAAAATCTCATACATCTTGCAGCAGATTATTTAATTGTCACCAGTTCACTTTTGCATTGAAGAGAAAGAGTTGAAACAACTCATTTTAGTGATAATTATAAAGTGCAATTTGTTTTACCTTAGCTACTGTAAAAAGTACTTAATTTAAAACCTGATTCATAAAATCAGAAGAAACACTTTAAAAAGAAAAAAGCAGAAGCTCAAAAATTGAAAATGGAAAAAACCCCCACAAATGCGTCTTTTACTGAGTTATCTATCATTATATTGACAATGAACTAATTGCAGCTCTTTTGTGTGTGAATACTCCTTTGTCAAGTCAAAACGATTTTTGCGGTAAAATGCTGTAAATAATTGATGCGCATTCACTGAACCAGCAGCAATGGGTGAAGCTGAAGTTGTCCTGGGGTGAAATCTGTCATCTTGTGTCAATAAAAAAAACGTACAATATAACCAACCTGATACAGAATGTAAACTAAACTTTATTAAAAAATGTTCACTGACGCAAACGAAAAACAAACACATATAACTGGCTCACAAATTCAGAAGAGTAAATGAACTAGAATTACTTATTAAAAATTGGTTTTAAATTAGTTATGTTAAAAATTATCTCTAAATAAATTTTGATTATTGCAATTTTTAAATTGACATTATACATTAAGTAGAATAAATAAATAAAATCTGGTTTTGTAACTCTTTAAAGATATTAGGTTCTAATGTTAATAAATATATATATTACTTTATGGTCTATTGATGGTATTAAACGTTTAAAATGTTATTGCATTTCAATCAAAAAACACTACTAGACCTTTACAAACCATTTACACTGATTTCAGTACAATACAATTGATAGCACAAAAAATGTGAAATATTCTTAGAGCTTGTGTTATTCTTGGTCTTCTCTAATCACTGTTTCAAAAGAAAAACAGCATTTGAAACAATTACTGTCCGATTACACAGCAACCTACAAATCAAATTACATACTTTATAAGACCTGAGCCATCTTGTAATACATTGATATAACAATGGAGAACAATAACATGCCGGTTAGTTACTGATTTGCTTCTAAAACTCCCAATACATTTAATACATTCGAAACTAAATGCGTACTTGAATTTAGGTCTGCTAACTGAATAAATCATGAAAGCCCAGATATATATTTCATATTGAAAATGCCATTTTTGAACAGAAGCCAAAACGAATAGAAAAGATCACACCAAGTTCACCACTGCCTAACAACACAATTCAATTAAAATGTGAAAATGTGTGCGCAACCTGTATGAGTTTTCCCTAAATACTGTAACAGAGAAAGACGCGGTTTACACTACGAGCCTCGGTTTTGATTCACCTCTGTTTAACATCAGAATCGACTACAGGTTCAGAAAGAAGTGCAGCGAACTTTTTTTCTAAAACGCAACGGATTGCTTCTAATATTTACAACAGACCAAAGTAACGGAACCTCTCGTGAACGAGCCTGTACGGGAGCTGTTCTTTCAGCACCACAGCCACTCTCCTCCACCACTACTACAACGTGCGAACCAACAGAACAAACTTCACGGCGCACACCGACAAGAAAGTAACATTCAACCCCCAAATCCATTGACAGCCATTGAGTAAGTGTAGAAAAAGTGAGTATGAGCGAGACCGGGAGAGCAGAATTGGCCTACTTACCATCTATCGCCATGATGTTCTGGTCTGGACTGAACCATGCCGCGCGCTTAAGACAGGGAGGGCTCACCGGATCCTGCACGCGGGGGGAGCAGAGGGGAGGCGCGCCAGATGGTACGGTCTAAAATGACAGAAGAGAGTCTATGCTGGGTTCCTGCTTTCCACTTAGCGGGATGGCGGCAAACTGTTTTTAGTAATGAGGGTTGAGTGACATGAAACACATCGAACAGCGGGACTGAACTTGAAAGAGTGTAATAAATGATTACATTATTCAAACAAGTACACCGTTGAACATTATGCTAATTATGTTCGTTATTGCATAACAGATCGAGATTTATTTATCTTGGTGCCGTCATGCTGCTCAGTTTGATTCATGAATAGTGACAAACAACTCTTAACTTTAGCTTTTCAATCTGTTCCGTGAGAAGTGCTGTTATTTCCTGTCAGCGGGAAAATGCCATTTGAATCATGTGAGTCATGGAAGTCATGCAGAGGACTTGCACAAAAGCACTGAAGGAGATAGATAAATCTCTTGCATTAATGAATGAACAACAGTCTGAAACACCATCAAGGTGCGTATCAGCTAATGTAAATGTGGGAAAATGTGATGGACAACATTAGTAGTCATAATCCCATCATCAGCCATAAAAAATCTCCATGGTTACTCACTGTTGCCATGCGCCCACTGCCCTGATTAAAAACAGAAGCACGTGCCGATGTGCTAGAAGCATCCATCAGTCTCACCCCAGGCCTGTTTTTCAAGAATCAGTACTGTAGAAGCAGCCAGGAGTATGAAGAACATTTGATTGAAAAGCTAGTTCAATCAAATATGAGTATTTTTCTTGAGCCGATAACAGCGTGTTAATTCTAGAAACATTTTAACAGCATCACATCTTTTTCTGCATGGACCATTTTATGTTGCATCCGACCAGACAAGATCTGATTGGCTGTCTGGCAAAATTCTCTCTATCAATAATTGACCTCTTCTTCATCCCCTGTCGTCTCCCGAGGATTGTGTGTGTGTGTGTGTGTGTGTGTGTGTGTGCGCGCATGCTTATTTTTGGATTGGGAACTGAGAGCTTTTCCTAACTGTTGTGCTCATCAGTTGTCATAGAAACGCTCAGAAACCCATTAACCCTTACAGTAGGAAACCAGATACTTTAGCTTCCGGGAACAAATGAAGAATATTCACAGATATCAAGATACATTCAAATAAATACATCTTTGTACTGAGACTAAACAGAAAACTTTCACTTCTAAACCGACTCCGGAATATGTACATTTCAGCTACAAAACTTAAATTGAAGCCCCTAACCTTTCCCGACTATACATCTAACAAAGAATTCTAAAAATAGATGGATTGAATAATCTGCCTAAATTAAAATGAAACTCCAGTCTGGAATCAGGGTAAAAACAAAAGGTGTCATTGATTACTGTTAACACTTGATGCAAAGATACAAGCACAGTTCAGAGATCGCACTCTCCACTGAAGCGCACACACACACACACACACACACACACACACACAGAGGATGGTGCACAGAGGTTTCCAAGGCAACAGACAACCTACACTCCAATAAACACACGATGAGGTGGAAGCATGGTGGATAACAGGGCGATCAAGTCACATGTGGCGAAGTGTGTGTGTGTGTGTGTGTGTGTGAAGAGGTCACCTTCACTTCTCAAGCCTGTCTCCTATCATAGGTCACCCATTCATTCTCACACAGAGAGTGACTAAAATAATAATAAAAATGGCCATTTTGCCAGTTTATAAGAGAATCTCATCTTCTATTCAAACTGACAATGTTTTTTTTTTTTAAACAGCACATGATGACACATGGACATCATGTTGTAGGCCTCTGCAGAATTTATGACAC
>SOMO01000012.1:495485-512628 GCA_028128575.1 Paedocypris carbunculus | reverse complement strand
TTATATAGATTTTCAGTTTGTAGCGCTGACCCGACTCAACAATCCTCTCGGCCCCCCACTCCCCCCAAAGAAAAGAAAACACAGTATCAAATCATTATATCAATACACATTCTGCTCCTGGTCTCTTTTCTTTATTTCCACACACTTCTCTCTTCTTGAATAAAATGTCAATACTTGCCTAAATCCTTCATTTATTTTCTCTGCTGGAACACTGTCATCCAATCTCACATTCACTTTTCTTTCTTCCAGCGTGTTTCTGTTGGGTGGAGCTGACATGTCCTCGTCAGACTCTCTCCCGGTTTGCTCTGTTTCTCGCTCTCGCTGTGACGCTGAGGTGGTAGAACAGTAGGCCGTGTAGCAGCGCAGCAGGAACAGTTTGTGTTGAGCTCTGCGGTTGTAGCTCTTTTATTCCTCTGTTTTTCATTTCACATTTCTGCCATTCTTTTCATCATATTTCTTGGGAGGCTGGCCTGAGGAAACAGATGCCAGGACATGCTGGAGAAAAATGTTCACTTTGAGGCAACCAAGTTCAAGTGCAAGGGAAATTTTACATACAAAAAATAAACAAAATAGCAACAAAATGAGCAATGTTTTTCAAAATGTTTTGTGAATTAACTGGGCTTCGATGCTGCTTTCCATTGGTGTAAAGTACTTGAGTAAATGGACTTTTTTATTACTTTACTTTTACATCACATTACATTTTTTGGCTATTTTGTTTTTTGTAGTATCAAAAGTATAATCAACTTTTACTCTCTACTTGACTACATTTTTGATAGAGAATATGTACTGAGTCAAGTTGGCATCTTTTTCTACCACAACTAATTTCTTTGGCAGATGAAGCAATATCGACATCTGCAGGATGCTGAATGTACTGGATGCTATTTATGAGCTAAATCACGTGAACGCACTTTTTGCACATTTGAGTTTGATTGAGACTGACTTTTATTTATCTATTTTGCTCTGCCATTTTGAAACATTGATTGTTATATAACATTTTATATTAGGAAATAAAGGCTTGCATATAAAACATTTGTTGTTTTTTTCCACATTTCTTGGTGCTTTTCAGTCTAAATTCAGTTTGAGTAAAATATTTAAGTTCTTTTAAAATTGTATGCTTTACGACTTTTACTCAAGTCTTTATGGAATTGGTGACTTGTAATAGAGTAATTTCTACTTAAGGTACATATACTCAAGTATAGCTTTCAGGTACTCTTTGCACCTCTGCTGCTTTCCTACAGTTGCTTAGAAAGCTCTTCTGCCATTCATATTCATTTAGTTGTAGAGATGTTAAAAGGTGTTCAGCAGATGATAGAAATGTGGACCATACGTTCATTTCCTTTGTAATATCATACCACTTTTCGGAAAGTCTGAGTCAGGCACACGTGTGCAAATATCCACATGGATGTCCAAGGCTTCATATGTTTTCAATCGCACTTACATGATTATGTGTCTGACATATCTCCACTCCAGTCTGCCTTTCATTCCCACCTATTTATCAAATATCAGGCACTGGTAACTTGGTATCCATGACGATCCGATTGTCACGCCGATTGCGTTGGCCCAATTGGACGTGGTTCATTACCAGTGGAACTCAGGCACAAGACTAAAGCAGACCTGATTAGAGTCAAGGAGGAAAGCTGGCTCTTCCCAGTATGAGGCCGATAGGTGAGCGTCCAGAAGCAGAGACCCCGGGGAGACTTTCTGTGTCAGGAGCATGGAGAGGTCAACAGGAGGTTCTCAGCTCTATCATAGACTGTCATCACCGCTGTACATATGTCACCAGTGCAATCAGTGGGGTCGGCGTCTCACCGTGCTCAGGTCCGCGCTGTAAACCAACACCCGACACGCTGACCTGAAACCTGCTCTTTGACCCTGAACTGTGGGGAAACCCTTGGTGCCACACGTCATCCACAGTGTTTTGTAACCTTAAGACTGACTAACGGTTGCTTTTCATCAGCCCAGTCTCAGGCACAAGTCCAATTGTTAATAATACGACAAACGCCATGACAGCAACTCTTTGTGCTATTAAACGATGGAAATAAATAAGGAAAGGAAAGTCTCAAGTGAGGTGATGGCAATAAGGCCACTAGGGACCATACTGAATTTGTGCTCTGCATTTAACCCATCCAAGTGAAGTGAAAACACACAAACCCGGAGCAGTGGGCAGCCTAAGCCGTGGCACCCATGGGGCACACTGTATTGCAGAACCAGCCGTAGGATTTGAACCTGCAACCTCTCGGACACGAGTCTAAGTCCCACTGCAGGTTGAAGTGGCTAAAGTGTTATGTGGCCAAAGAATGTAATTTTAAGTTTTAAGTGACCAAATATAAATTTGCTCTCTCTCGTCATCTCATTGCAATGTAATGTTAGTGACAATAAAGGCTATCCTATCCTATCCTATATAAAGTGTCCAAGTGTAGTGTAACAGATTGCACACACACACACACACAAACTTGCATCTTTTTCATAAGGGGTTCCCACCATTGACTTACATACAGTACACCAAATGACCTACACTGAATGCTGGCACACACACAAAAACACACAATAATGATCAATGTGTAACATTAATTAAGTTGAGCATGAAGTATTGAACAACCGAGTTTAAACAGTTGTGCTCAAACGTGTGCGATTACGATCACTGGGGTATGAATAACAGAATCGGATGAAATCCTCCTGCAAGCTGCTGAAAAAATCAATGTCTGCATTGCAAAAGCAATATTGACAGTTCTCAAGTTTACACTCACCTCCACTGGTAGTGTGTGTGCGTGTGTGTGTGTGATGATCCGTGGGTGTGCTTCAGCTCCCTGTGATAGAACTTCAGTAAAAACAATAATAAAGTCTTAAACAAAGACTCGACTGTAAGTGAGTTAAACCTGCTCCTCTGCTCTGTAAACCACGGCCTCGCTGTCTGTCAAAGCCTGGAGCTTATCTAAAACAAACCCACTGTGTGTCTTAACTGTTACATCGTTCTATGTATCGTTTCAATTATATTTTAATCTGTGTCAATGTTTTCTAAAGCCATGCTAAAATCGGAAATACTTATTTAAGTTCAAAATTATAAATTATAAAGTTCTATTTTTGTGCTATTTTAAAACAAAAAACTACAGTAATGATCAATTAAAATGGCATTACCGTGGTGTTAAGCAAGAGAAAATCAGAAAACGGATAACAGAAAACCTCAAAAATGACACACTGTGTATCATCTTGAAAAGGATCAAGCAATTAAATGATCAACTTTGACTTGGAAAATTATTCCCTTGGTAGTTTATACAGCTATTGCTAAAATGTGTAATGCATTCTTAAAGAATTTGCCTTTATTATTTTTTATGCTGAATTAAAAAAAACATGTATATTGAACCTTAAACCTTTATACAATACTGTTTTGTTAAAATGAAAGGTGTAGTGAATAAAAAATCCCACTAGAGGTCCTCATAAGCGTTAGAAAAACATTGCGTGCATACACACGCACAAGCAAACAATAAACATGCACATGCCTATTTAATGGTAACTTTCATCAACGGTTTTTGCTTTGTGATGCTATCTGAGCATTTTTGTTAATCAATATTGTGGCTTTGTGTAAGAAGATAAAAAGCTGAACATTTTTTCCCATACAGAAATAGCATCACTGAACGTGCGCCGCAAATTCTTGTTCCCGTCCCCTACCTCTCTCGCTTATGAAACATATCAAATTATATGTGGATACAATCTCAAAACAAAAATCAAAACAAATCAAAACAAGCCTCAATGAAATTAGTCTTGTGCGGCAAACTGAGACAATTCTGAGGCTTCTGATTAGAGCCCCATACAAAACTGTACGTGTTCACATTTTCCATGATCCTATCAACAAAAACAGCCCAGGACTCATGATGTCTGTGTCTCCTGTGACCAGAGATGAGATTTCTCAATCACCTACACCCCACAGCTTTGCCAAAACAGCGGAAGACATCAAAAGTGAAGCCCAAGATTTCCAGAAGTCAAGGGCGCCCAGGGAACAGGAAGTCAAAGGCTTCCACTGTGATGTCAGTGATAGAGAGACAGATAGAGGAATAACGAGAGACGGGGATCAAGGGTCAGAGTCTTCCTCCCTGTTGTTTTAGAATAAACCATGAGAGAGCAAGCATTTGGCTGAGGTCAGTCCTTTGTATCGATACAACAGGGATTCGCTAATCTGATTAATATGACAGTGTAAATGCTTAACTCCTCTGAAAATCGTCTTTCCAAATCTTTTAGAAAAAAGGCCATCAATAAACTTTTTGTCACTGCAAGAGATCCACAAATCCATCAGAGGGGATCATAATAATGAGTAGAGGAGCAATATAACAGGATGACAGCATTATTAGAAGTCCAACTGTGACAAAGAAAAGCAAAAAGATTCCTACAACCTGCCAAGTTCTTTTTTAAAATCACTATGATGAAATACGTAGATTAAAAACAACATTAAAATGCATTTATTACTTTAAAAATCTCAGTAAATTCACACATTTTACAGCAATGTTTACAAAATAGTTTCTACTTACTGTACAGCAATTTGCTGCNAAAAACTATTCCCGTAAGTCTGGACATATCAGAACCTGATTTTTTTTGCCTGAATAAATCTTAAATCGAAATAAAGCTTTCAATTAAGCAACATACCCTGTTTTTGCATAGAGACATACTATACGCAACTTGAAAATATGATTTTGACCTTGAATATTTAATAACTTTATTACGGGAGGAAGAGTTAAAGTTGCGCGCACACACACACACACACAGACAGACACAAACACACACACACACAAAGCTTCCTTAAAGCGCACTTAAGCGTGGGATTTGAACCTGCAACCACTTGGACACAAGTCAAATTCCCTAGTTCTGAACCCCCACTGATAAAAAGGGATAGAGATTGTAGCTCAAAAAACCAAATAAGTAACAATATGAAGTATCTGAAAAAGAATGATGCGCTTTCCCACACTGCAGTGCATTATCAGAGACGTCTGCCTGCTGTTCCTGGTGAATCTCTGTGTGAGTGAGCGAGCTTCTGGCCAAATGAGACTTCATTCTCCATTCCGCTGCCTGTCATTTTTCTTTCTCACTAGGGATTCTCGATGTTGCCAAACCATGCCGCTGAGAAAACATCTCCAGCTCGTCTCATTAAATGCAAACACAAAATAGTTTACTTTGTAATTCCGAAAGGTAACCAAATACAAGGACTTATCTTTCTGAAATGTTGCTCTGTTGATGGCTGTTGGCAGGCAATCGTCTTTGTACATTATAGGATAATCAAACAAACCTTTAGATATTCATACTGCTGAAGTTAACATTTTTCAGAACTGCAGCTATAATCATCCAGTGAAGAAAAAAAGGAGATAATGAAAGGCAGAATGTACAAAAAAATAAAGAGTGAGAGAAGTTATAGAGTCGGTGACGGCACTCTCATTGATCTGTTCAATTAGACGGCTAAATTGCTCCCACATTGAGACTGAAATGCAAATGGTTTGCCTTTCAGCGACAAGAGCTAATGAGCTTCGCTGGGTTAACCACAGTGTTAAAGCTGAGGCGGCAGCTATTACAGTACAGCTCTCCTCTAATCTGACCCATTAACTCTGTGTACACACAGATCGGTGGGCCCGTGACTCCTGTGAGTGTGACCATAATGACCGCCTGCATGCGTGTGATGTGGCCAGGGACACAGATTTAAACGTGGTTTGGCAAATGCTTTAGAAACTGCTCCCAATAATCAACTACCAAATCTTGTTGTCTTGATTGACCAAGAAAATCTGTAGAAATTCCAAAAGTAAATTACCAAACACAAAGATGCGGAGAAAGAAGTGGCTTTCTAGAATCTTTGGTTTTGGAATGTTTTTCACTTTGGTTAATGATCCACCTACAGACAGTAAGAGAGCAACAGTGCTGTCAAAAGTAGTCACATTTATTACTCAAGTATACTGTAGATTGTATAGTTAAAAAAAGAGTCTCAACTCAACCTTTTTACTCAAGTAAAATGCTGGTTTGCAACTACTTGAAAAAGTAAATGTTCAACACATAATGACATTTTAATGATATTGTTATGGACTAAAACACATTAAAGAACCATAAATGTGCGCTACTAAGCATTATTGTGGTGAAAAATGTCTTATTACAGAAATCTGACATCAATGACCTGTATTGGAGTGACGTTACAAAATAACACAATTTAAGCACAGAACATGTGTATGCTTTGGTTGCAAAAACAGCTGCTTCTTAAAGTTCTTTGAGCCATTTCACTCGCTGATGTGCATGTGCGATAAAGAAATAATAAAAAAAATACTCAAGTAAAGTAAAAGTCAAAATTCTACTTAAGTAAAGCAACAAAGTATTATTACTTTTTTACTTGACACCTCCGGAGAGCAAATTGTATCAACAAAGACAGACAAAATAATACAATACATTATTAAAATAATCTTCCTTTTTTTTTTTTTTTTTAAACAGATGAACAAACAAACAAACAAACAAACCAATTTAGTTCACAAAGGAACAAAACCAGTATTAAAATGTGCATCAAATAAAACCCACTAATGATGGAAACAAACATGCTACAGCTTCCACAGTACCTGGTCAAATTATATCATAAAATGCAAATAGCACTTCGGTCTGTTATTGGTAAGTGACATGCTGCTTCAGAAATGCTAAACCGGAAAAATCAGATAAGCCTAATCGGAAAGTGGTTCCACACTTGGCCTGTTCACATTTACACAGCCACCTTTAACTCCATCGGGCCAAAAAATGGAAAATGCCCATGCTACCTGATGAGAATTCCACCCTAACCAGCCACTGCTGGACGTCTGCAGATTGTAGTTCTTGGTTAAGCTCCAAATAGACTGGGAGTGATAACGCCACTACAACAAGCCTGTGTTTATTTCCTGTGAAAACAGAGTGAAGTGGGGGGTCAGTGGAATGTGGACCAGTGTCCGAGCTCGCACCAGTAAAGCAAACACGCTCCAGATTTTTACCGCCAACATACTTGAAGACGGGGCTGATGTTTTTCTTTGCCCTTTAACCAAGCAGCAAATCAATCCAGAGCTACTGCTAGCATCTGCAATCTCTGGCCTCTTATCAGTCGGGGTGATCAGGCCGTCTGGAGTTCCGAGGTTTCTCTACACACAAAAATCAGCTTTACTGAAATTTTAATTCGCGGTACTGTTATTGCAACTCCTCCCCGAGCTGACCTCGTGTAACCGCGCTAATTGCAACTCAATGGCAAACATGTTTTTTCCCGCTCATATTCAAAGTGTCAATTAACAAGCTACAGTTACACATACATCACAGGGACTTGAGACCAAAGTGAATTAAAGAAAGAACGTTTTTGCCTATTCAAATCTATATTTAGATCCACGTCTACTTGCACTCATATTGGCTGCGGGTCTTTGGAGAGTTCATATCCTGTAGTGAAATACAGTAACATTAACATACATGTTAACACAGTTTACAAGGCAATAACCTCCCTCAGGGGAAGCAATGACCCTACCCACAGTCTACATCTAATAAAGATCAGGCACAAACTGCTTTGGAACACAGAACACACTAGTAAAAGCGACCACAGTTCTTGAGTTTTGACATCGCCATTTCAGCCGAAAGTTGAACTATGCATGACTAGCTACAAATGCGCATGACCTTTCCCGCCTTATCGCTAGCTCCGCAACAGCTTCCAATTTAGCGTTTCCCTCCAAAACGTACTCAAACTTCTTGGAATTTTTCCTGATGTAACCCAAAAAACATTTGTGTGAGGATCACGTATCCCGGATCTATCTCAAGTATGAGTGGATTTTCTTTTGGCTTAGAATCCGTGTGAGGGTTTATTTGGGTGAGCGAGCGGAGAACCAGTGAACAGAGGATCCAAGCAATGTTCACACATGGAGCTGTTTGGACATTGAACTTGAGGTGGGACTCAGGGGGAAATAAAAGCCCTCATGAAAGCTTGACATTTTGTGAAAAATAGTCAAAAACAAATCAAAACAAAACACTGCAGCGGGAGAATGCAGCTGATTCAGAGGACTGATAATTCAGGCCGTATGGTGGATGTGGATATGATTAGCCACTGCGGAAATTACACGCGCAGGAAGATTCTGCTTTTGTCATTGTTCCGTGTGGGCAGGATAACACTTCTAAGGAACCAATTAAAACCACACCATGCTTGGGATCTGCATTATGTCATAGTGAAAGCGAGTGACCCTTCTGTAGCCTTTCACTGAAATTAAATCTTTCATTAGAGTTGCCTGGGCTCCAAAACCTGCCTCATTTTCACACAGGAGGGCAAGTCTTGTGGTCACACAGAGAAATGCCTTTCCAATGTCTCAAATCCCCCGAATGCCATGAGCCAAACCCAAACCACAGCAGTGAGAAACAAGCATTGCTGTCTGGCGAAATCAGAAGGCTTCACATGCCAGCAGCTGCCATTATGGTCGGCTACCGTCGGCAAAGGCGAGACCTTGTCAAGACCATGTGGGAGGAAGGCAAAAGCAGACCACATTCTCACAAGTTTAAGTCCATCGCCTACATGTGCACACCAAGGCCCATGTCATGTCAAAACAAATTTAGCTCTCGGTGTTGTAATGTCCCTGGAAATAAAGGGTCAGAATAAGTACTGTTCTGTGAAGGCACTTAACATCTGTTTAAAAAAGAGAATGAATCAATTCAGTTCCTAGTGTGAAGTCAAAACCTCCATTACTGGGCAGTTCGTGGCAAAGAAATAGCCAGTTAAACACAGAGGTTTGTACATGTTCTAAAAATCAAAGACGCTGCTCTTCTTTCGATTCTGTGCAATTGTTAAATAGTATGGTACATGATTGATTCTTCTCTCTCTCTCTCTCTCTCTCTCTCTCTCTCTCTCTCTCTCTCTCTATCAGTGTTCAGTTGTAAGTAAGGTTTGTTTCAACTTGTCATAGTGTTGAACTTGTAGCACATCAACTCTGTGTAGCATTCAACTTTGTCTAGGGTTTTCCCCTGTTTGTCTACAAAGAGGTAAACCCTACACAAAGTTCAACACTATAGAGTTGTTCAGCTCTGTGTGATCTAGTTTTGTGTAGCATTAACTCTGTGTTGTGCAGTGTTTAGCTCTGTGTAGTCTTCAACTCTGAATAGTGTTCAGCTCTGTGTAGTGTTAAAATTTGTTTAGCGTTCAACTCTGTGTAATGTTACACTTTGTGTAGTGTTTAAAATGTGTAGGGTCTTAGTTTTGTATAGTGTTCAGCTCAGTGTGATTTAGCTCCGTATAGCGTATTTGTGTAGTGGTCAGCTCTGTGTAGCATTCAAATCTGTAAAGTGTTTAACTCTGGTCAATGTTAAACTCAAGTAGTATTTAACTCTCTGTAGTGTTCAACTCAGGTCAACTCTGTTTAGTGTCAAACTCTGTGTAGTGTTGAACGCTGTGTAGTGTTGAACTGATGCAGTGTTCAGCTCTGTGTAGTGGTCACCACTGTGTAGTGTTCAGCTCTGTGCAATGTGTTTTCAGCTTTGTGTAGTGTTCTTCTGTGTGATAAGTAGTAAAAGTTATTGTTTCTGCTACACAAGCTGTGTGTGTTCTTAATTTATCACTGTAAGACCCAAGTTTATATAATTTTAACAGGTTGTATATGTTTGTGTTTTGAACAACAAAGATTATAATGGCATTTTCACAGTACTTCTTGTCATATTTTGGTGAACACACGACATGCCTTTTATAATGAAGGCTATTGGGGACAAAATAATCCAGTCCCATGTGTCCTGATTAACCAAAATCATCTGTACACACAAAATCAATGCTAATAAAATCAGCATAAGCAGTGGAGCTGGCGAGACGCTCTGCCCAATAGAAACATGAAAATGTAGTACATCTGGTTGGCATTCACTGGTAGGCAGAAAGAACATTTGCTCCAATTGTTTTCTTGCTTCAAGGTGGCTTTTATGTCTCGACTGGGTCAAGAATATTGGGATTTATTGATTTGGACCAAAGGCACTGGACCCAACACTGGTCAGCGGTTATGCATGAGCCAGGTTACGTTATCCTGTGGTCTCGTTTTTATTGGGGGCAGATTTTGACCCCAGTAAAACAGATTTAAGAAGCACCAAGTACCTCAAAAAACGAAAAGCTTTACCTGTTCCAGCAACACCTGTTCTCCAGTGTTCCTGCTTTTTCATCCCGCTGTCCCTCCTCCTCCTCCCGCAACAGGTCCTTGTAAACAAAGTGCTGAAATCTCTCAGGGGGTTGAGTATTTTTACAAGCCAGCACATTGTGATGAATATATCAAAGCTCTACTGGAGGCTGCACAGGCTTTTATGGGCTAATAAATTAGCACAGGCCCTGCTGGGGAACACACTGCTGCCCAGGGCTTAACCACAGCAGAGACCTGGCACAACTAGATAAGCTAAAGGGAAACAGAGTAGAGAAATAGCTTTGTGAGGTGGGAGAAGCTTTCTCCTGGACCGGGCTATATGAATTTAAACACCCGAGTGTTCGCAACAGCTGCCAAGTTTCAACTGACGTTTCATCGTTTAATTGTAAACTTGATCAGAAATTGTGCGCTGCCAGAAGTCACTATAATGAATTCAACTTCTTTGAACAGCATCCAATATGAAACTTTTTTTTTTTCAAAATAATGGGAAATAGAGGGAAAAGGTATTGCAGTTATACCGCTATACATAGTGTAGATTCAATAGGTCTCCAGGCCAAAGTTACGATGCAAAAAACAAAGAATTATTAATTCAACTTATTTGAATTTTAAACCCAAAGCAATGCATTAAGTGGAACAGAACATACTTAACTGATGAAATACAAGCTCATTTGGCCGACAGATGTTTGCAGGCTTTTCTCTCTCACATAAACTAATGATAAAAAAGCCAATCAATTAAACAAGATGTTCAGTTTGTTAGTCCGAAAATGGGTCAGCACTTCTCACCTTTTAAAACGACATGTTCTGCACAGTTAATAACAGCTATGCTCTAATTAATATCTCCTGACATGAACCAACCAAGATGCTTTTATTTGTCTCCCACAGCTGTTCATTTTATTCTTAGCCATTTTTAGCACGTTGTATTCTGAACATCTTTTCAGAGAAGATTCTTGTTACTTCAAGTGTTTATCTCAAAGTGTGTTTCCCTGATACCAACCAAAAATAAACACAGCTTTATTAGAAAATGACTCATGCGACTCTGCAAGAACATGAGCTTTCTTTTCCTTTTACCCAAAAGTTGGACAAAAATCCGCTTTCAGCACTAAAAACTTTTAAACATAACATCTAAAACCATCAAGCAGGTTATGGATTTCATGGAACTACCCGCTTTCTTTGGCATTTTCAACGCAGGTTGTGGAATTGTAGGAAAACAAGATGTTGAATGTGTGAGGCAATTCAAGTCACTTTGGCTAAAAGCGTCTCTTCTAAATGCAAAAATGTAAATGATGTTAAAAATAACATCCAAACTGCAGTGTTTACTTTTTAAACAGGTGCAAGAGTGAAAAAAAAATCTTATAAAACCGTGCTGAAGATTTTCCATCGTAACTCACTATTACATGCCACAAGCCTGTCCTTATTGCACACACATCCATCTAATGAATTGCAGACACACATCATATTAAACTGCACACACCATGTCCTGACTCATAGGCTATTAAGTGCTCTTAACACCAGTTACCTATATCTTCCATCCCAGAACCATAACAGAGTGCTGCCTTGCTCCCTAAATCCCCCGGCCAGCACAGCACAGGCACCATCAGCATCACCCTGACTCATCCACCGCCACAGATGGCTCTGCTGAAGACTAACAGAAGGTGTTAAAGCCGACGGGCCTTTGTCTGTGTGCAAGTTCCATGGAATGGAGTGATTGTTTAAAAGGTAAAGAAACACAAGCACTTTAATGAACAGGTGCAAAATGAAAATGAATTGGAATTGTGGTGTTTGTCTTGTTAAAACGTTTTATAGCCATGGATGTGCGGCATGTGCTACATCTCTGTAATTTTTTTACACTGTTGCTTTTTATAGCTGGATGCTTGATTCTCTTCATTTTTTTCTACAAAGGGGAGAGGGGAGGTGTTTGTACTTTGTACGAAAACTAAACACATAATTTTTTGGCAGATAACTAATTATTGTTTTATAAAAAACAGTAAAACGATAAAAATACATGTTAGTAAAGTGTACATTTTAAAAACTCTGAATGCAATTAGTACTTTAAATATACAAACATCTCAATATTATGAAACATTGAAAACTACTGTATTATTTCCATATTGTATAATGTGAAATTATTAATATTAGGGGAGTTGTGGTCCAGTGGTAGGGGACATGGACTCGTGTCCGAGAGGTTGCCTCTACCACTGGTTCTGCAACTAAGTGTCCTTGGGCAAGACACTGAACCCCACATGCCCCCCGGGCGCCACGGCTTAGGCTGCCCACTGCTCCGGGTTGTGTGTGTTCACTTCACTGTGTGTATGTGCACTTTCACGGATGGGTTAAATGCAGAGCACACTTTTCCATATTTTGAAACAATAAACAATTTAAAAAAGTGAGATGAGTTTGTCAATATGGTCACTAGAAATCATATAAAAAATGTGCTTTGCAGTTAACCATTCAGGGAGAATACCCACAAACCCGGAGCAGTGGGAAGCCGTAAGTTGTTGCATTCGAGGGCATGTGATGGTCAGTGTCTTGATCAAGGACACTAAGTTGCAGAATAAGCCGGAGTGGGATTCAAACCTCTGGGAAAAGGGTTGAAATCCATGCCACTGGCCACAACTGCCACATTTTAATTTAATAAAATGTATTTTGACATAAGGTACTCAACATAAAAAAAAAAACTTCTATTCAAACTATTGTCTAGGAACAAGCACCGTAACATACACATTAAAGCTAGCAGAAAACTTTAATCTCAAGTGTGGTTTTTCAAAAGTGTTATGTAATATCAACTAGCTACTTTTTATTTTAGTTTAATGAACTGATCCAGAAAGCGAGCAGTGTATGTATAAATGGAGAGCTGTAAATGTGGATGATTTCTGAAGCCAAAGCTCCTGTTATTATCAAGGGTGTAAGATTGCGTTAGGATAATTAACTGGTCATGCTTGAGAAGGCCAAACTGACTCCGGCACATTGGAATCTCAGTCTTTACACTGTATAACTGCAATGAGAAGCTAGAGGTGTTTTACAGGGACATACGCTTAATTCAAAACACACGCATGTTCATCAAACACCACACACTAGGCGTGAAACACAATACTGTAAGTCAATCTACCAGCACAACAATTTCCTGTCCTGTCCTGTNATCCATCCATCCATCCATCCATCCATCCATCCACCCATCCTTCCATCCATCCATACATACATACATCTATCCATCTGTCAGCCTGTCTGCCTATAAATCTCAGCTAAAAATATTTAACAGTGAAATATAAAAAAAATAAGCATGTGACATTTTAATGCGATACTTTATCGCATTAAGTCAGCAACACGTACAGTTCTGGCACAGTTACATATCAGCTGTCATTTAATCTGAGCTTTGTGAAATTCCACTTGAATCCTCTACGTAAGTTTTTGGAAAATTTGAAAATCTGTCACACAGTATCAGATGAATTAAAGCCTGACTAAATCATTTGACTAACTCTAAACAGATACCAACTGACCAACTGGCATAAGTGATTTACCACAGTTCCCTTGCATGATTTGGACACATGTATCAAATAAAGACATTCAATACCCCAAACTGCTATTGATCAGCGGCGGCTGACTAGAAGACCTTGGCCTGTTCTTTGCTCCTGATTTGATTATGTATTCAGCTATTGGCTGTAATTAATTCCAGGTCAGAGTTCAAATGCACTGTAGGAGAGATTTCACAAAAATCAAAACTGTTGCTAAAACATCGACAAGTGTGTGTCTGCCACAGTGTAAATGTCCAAATTTTTGGGAACATGTACTGTATATATAAAATTACTTACACAGTCAGGTCATATCTGCGTTGACGGGTTAAGAGTTTGTCCACTTGAGGGAGCTATGATCTTTCTCAGGCCCCTACATCATCCACATGCCCATCATGATGACACATCCACTTCCACTAAAACCCATTCTGCAGAATGAGAGTCAGACACACAGAGTGAAAGAGATGTGATAGAAAGCCATTAATGCAACAGCGCCCCGCAATATACGAAACACCTGCGAGCAACATGCTTGGCGCTACGACCAGCCAGGATGTGATCAAACATGGCAGACCACTATGATCTAACCATAAGATGTAAGAGGCAAGAGAAGGCGCTGCTGCCCCTCCTCGATTTTACAAGAGCCGAAATGAGTGGTGTCCAAAAATATTCAAGACGCAGAAATACTTTCACAGCATGCGGGTTATTTATACGTCCAATGCGATGTCATGAATGAGCATCACTTTCTCTCCCCCTCGCTCTGTTTATAATGTAATCTGTTTCCCAGAGGATTCCAGCTCCATGCCAGATATGTTTAAAGTAGCAGTCAAAACTGCTCCAGATGAGGGATCGTAATAATAATCGCATGCTATTTGGAAGTAACAGGCACAAATAAGCATAAATACGCCTGGTTCCTTCCAAAAGGATGTTGAATTCATATTTCTTCTGTCTCACCTCAGAAAACCCTCCCATTTTAGCAACCTCAATTGCAAGAAAGAAGGAACGAAAGAAAGGAGGAGAAAGCTCATAACTCACTGAGGGACGAAGAGATTACTATAACATGTGTCTTCCCTTCATCTCTCCATTCCTCAGAATACTGCTGTTTCCCATCCAAGCACAGCTGCACACATTTACAGTTAAAGAGAGAGAAAGACGGGGAAGTACCACACTCGTTCGGTGATACACTCTTTCCTCTCTCTCTACTCTCTCTTTCTCGAGCTGTCTCTGGTTAGGGACTTCCCAAAAGAATTTTTAGGAGAATGGACACATGACAGCCAACAGTGTGGAGGAACACGTCTAACTTGCGAGTGATTTACTTGTTATGTTCATGTTTAAAATGATCATTCTAATGTAAGCTGAGCACGCTCGATGGCATGTGTGTGTGTGTGTGTGTGTGTGTGTGTGTGTGTGTGTGTGTGTGACTTCCATTGCAGCTGCAGCCAATAGACACTTTTCAAAGAGACTTTGTTTTATATATCTTTTAACTTAAGTATTCTTAAAGGAAAAAGCAGTTCCAAACTCAAATTGCTTTCATCTATGGATTGGCTGTTGCTTATATCCATGAAATTCCACCAACTGGATGAGCTCTCAAGCTTCAAAAAGAGCACACAGCCTCATATTAGACATCACTGAAGTCACATGATTTATTTCCTATATGTCTAAAACGGAAAATCAGATCTATTTTGCTTTGACATGTCCGCGAGATACTGTAATTAGTGATATTAGGCTTGTGAATGAATCATTCAAGTCTGATCTTTTCTCTGAATTGGGCGATTCAGAAAAGCGATTACAACTCGCTTGAGGCAGTTAAGCTCACAGCGGTTTAGTGACAGGGTTTAAAGATAAGATTCATAAAGCATTTTGCTTCATTATATTATAAAAGCATTCGTTTTTTTAAGACATGGGAATACAATGAAATGTTCACAGTGTAGGTGGATTTTAAAAGCACAAGCTTTTTATTTTTTTTTTAAGGCTCATTCAGTTTTCCATTGAAGAACTTAAAGACAGCATGAGGGCGACATGACAGAATGCTCATTTCTTGCTGAACTAATCCTTTAAAAGCCCGGCTTTGTCAAATCAGTCATTTTCTTACCAATAACAAGAGCTTCATTTCCTCTCATCCCTCCTCTTATAACTGAAGGTGAGATCACCAAAGCGTGTGCTTGTGTTGTGATTACAGTGACTCATTTCTGTCCTTTGCCGCTCCGTCAAGCCCCCTGCAGTGATTCCTGTCTTTGTAATGGGTCTGTTGGTCCCCTCTGCAGAAGAGAATGAGATCATGTTCGTTGTAAAGATAAACGTGTTCCCGAGCCAGCATGAAGAACGCTACTGTCACTTTACTAGTTTCCGGATGCACGACACCTGTCTCTCTGCGGGTATCTGCTCCGCAGCACGAGTCTCGCCGAGACTCTTGTTAGACTTTATGTGCCAGCCGAAGGTCTTGGATGTCTAATTTGCACCAGATTCTTCTGCTCTTCTCATGCAGTCATGGTTTGAGGCTGTGAGTTTTACGGCACACTCATGTTTACTGCATTTAAATCCTAAACTGTTCATCAAAACAAAGAAGCTAAAAGTTAACTGAGCAAGGTCTGTTAATAATCCACTCTGCCAGCACCTATGTTTATTAAAGGCATTGAAAAGAAAATTGTTATAAATTACTCACCCATGTGTTGTTCCTAAAGTACGTGCGTGTGTGCTTTTCTACCTTTCAAAGAGAAAAATTCCATTTCAGAATGCTTTCATTCACTGCGAGGTAATTGAAATAAAGATCTATCAGATGAAAAATAGCATCTAGAGGCTAGCAGACAATTAGGTTATTGAAAGACTTTTAGTTGAATGAATTCAAAAAATAATGTTGCACGATATAAATAATAATATTAATAAGTATAGCTGCGAGTGGCAACGCCCGCTTGTCCGCCCACATCATCCTTCCACAATTCAGAGCAATTTCTGCCATTAAGAAGGAATAGTGTATTTTGGTGCCATGGCAACACGGTTGAAAATACAGCATGGCTGTCATTGGCTTTTATGCTCAGGATTGCCTTCTTGAGTTTTTCAGCCAATTTGGTATTCCTGTGACAAATTAATTTTAGGCTCTCCATTCAAAACTGTTTGTTAAGTGCCATTAGGCATACATAGTGTATTTGGTCGTTGCCACGCCCACACGGTTAAAGTTACTACAAGAACAGTCCTGCTCCTCCTGGTGGCCGCTAGAAGAAGCAGCAGGAATGATGACCTGACTGCTGGCTGATTATCAGCATGGCAGCTGCTAGCACTTCTCTACTAGTATATAAACTGCCACATTGAAAGAATGAGCTGCCGGTCAACAGAGTAAAGTTCATCCACACCAGAGATAATTGCTTTGCCATGCCATGTTTTGTTTTTGTTGTACGCCAAAGGCTATTTTTTGTTTTGTTTTATTAATATCACAGTCTGCATTCTGTGTCTCGTTTTTTGCTTGTGACAATAAGTTTATTAGTCTTATTTACCAAAAAAGCAAACTAAAAATTATTATTAACTTTTTTTTTTTTT
>SOMO01000012.1:476896-494808 GCA_028128575.1 Paedocypris carbunculus | reverse complement strand
CCCCCACAATTCTTTTGAATTAATATTTCAAGTTAAATAATATAATGCCAATCACAAATTAAACAGTAAAATAAATCAACAATAACTTAAAATAGATTAATGCTAAATTAAATAACATTTATATGAACTTAAATAAACACGGTTACAATTATATCAGTGACAAAGCATGATGAAAACCTACGCCATCTACCGGCAACTACTAGTATTACTTAAAACATCGCAGTAAGCGTACTGAAGCACGACAGCAAATTTGGCAGTGTGAGTGCGCGGCCAGCGGGGGAGTAGGGAGGGGGGACAATCGTACCGAAGCACGGACCGCCCAGTGTGAGTACACCCTAAGACACTTGGTGGTCGAATGAGGAAGTACAGGATTGCATCCAGAGGAAGAGGTTGGCAAAAAGGAAGTGGGATGTAGAAAAAACTAAGGAAAGTAGGCAGGAGTACAAGGAAGTGCAGTGCAGTGAAGAGGGAGGTGGCAAAGGCCAAACAGAAAGCGTACAATGAGCTGTGTGACAGGTTAGACACAAAGAAAGGAGACATGGACTTGTACAGGCTAGCCAGACAGAGAGATGGGGATGGGAAGGATGTACAGCAGATAAGTACATAAGTACAGAGTGATTATTGACAGATGGAAAGGTGCTAACAACCCAGAAGAGTGTGCAGAGAAGATGGAAGGAGTATTTTGAGGACCTGATGAACGAGGAAATCGACAGGGAAAGAAAGGAGGAGTAAGTGGTTGTTGGAAAGCAGGAAATAGCAGAGATTAGTAAGGATGAGGTGGGGAAGGCTCTTAACAAGGATTAAGAGTGGAAAGGTTGTTGGTCCTGATGATGTACCTGTGGAGGTGTCTAGGGGAGACAGCAGTGGAGTATCTAACCAGTTTGAAATTCCTGAGAGCAAGAAGATGCCTGAGGAGTGGAGAAGAAGCATTCCTGGGCCAATTTATAAGAACAAAGGTGACACGCAGAACGGCAACAATTACAGAGGAATAAAGCTGCTGATGAGTGAGGTTATAGGGGGAGGTGAAGAAGATGCAGGAGTTTAAGTACTTGGGATCAGCAGTGCAGTGTGATGGGGAGTGTGGAAAAGAGATGAAGACGTGAGTTCAGGCAGAGTGGAGAGGGTGGAGGAAAGTGTCAGGAGTGTTGTGTGACAGAAGAGTGTCAGCTAGACTCAAAGGAAAGGTGTACACAACAGTGGTGAGACCAGCTCTGCTCTTTGGGTTAGAGACGGTAGCAGTGAGAAAGAGTCAGAAGGCAGAGATGGAGGCAGCAGAGATGAAGATGTTGAGCTTCTCCTTAGTAGTGAAGAGGTTGGACTGAATAAGGAACGAGCCCATCAGAGGGACAGCTCACGTTCCCTGCATTAGCGACAAAGTCAGAGATGCCAGAATGAGATGTTTTGGACATGTGCAGAAGAGGGATAGTGAATATATTGCTAAGAGGATGTTGGAGATGGAGCTGCCAGGAAAGAGGGCCAGAGGACGGCCGAGGAGATTTGTGTATATATTAGTACAATCCCAGCAAAATACAGTTGTATATATTCAATATGTTACAATCCAAGTTTACAATTGTATATATTCATATGAAACCCTTTTTTGTTTTGATGTAACAAAAAAACACAGACAAGTTTAATTTTGGGATCAAATTCGAATAATGGAAATTACTGCATTATAAATAAATGTTATCTTTACCCCAAATTAATCAAGAGTTGCACAGGAAAATGTTACATTTTTTTGCTTGGATTCTTGACTCTGCCTAAAAAGAAAAATAAGAAAAAATCGTACAATTTCTAAAGGGATTCTAGCCATACAGGCCTAATAAATTCTTGAAAGTCAAGTAAAAAACATCGACCTGAGGTTTTTACACTTTTACTGAAAGATAACATATGTTGCATTGCAGACCAGCTTCAACTGCGATAAAGCACCTCAGTTCCGACAGCTGCACTTAAAGGATCAACTCTAATCTTGACTAAAACTCTTTTCTCTCCTGTTTGCATCCAAGCTTCCACTTCATACAACACAAATATCACTTCTCATTAGTACTGAAGCGCCAAGTGTGGTTTTACAAGGTGAACAAAGAGATTATAACAACCCTGCGATGCCTTTCATAACCTCTTCACCCAGATTCCCTACGTCAGGATCAGTTTACATGGATTTTCCTTTTTACCAGAGTTCTTTGGGAGATTTCTAGCTGTTCTTCCATTTATTCAGCAGGGAACACTGAGCACCACCACTCGGGCTTCGGTCAGAAACTTGGGTGGGATAGAAATGTCAAGACAAGAGATGCAGACCAGTCGTAGGAACCGAGTTCTGGTGGTTTTGGAAAATGACGTGCGAATTCACTGACTCTACTGCTTTGGATACTTGGCAAATTGCTTTTTTCAAATATTTTGACCTGCAAAACATCCATCACAGATGCTGTTACTGTTTAAACAAAGTTTACCACAAGGTCAGAATGAACCTTAAATGAACCACATGTTTCAATGTTTAGCTTTTATTTAGCTACCATTAGCATTTCTTCAAATATAGAATTTCCTTTACTTACATGTTCATTTCTTCTGGTACAAAAACTCAGGCAACCTACCCATAACGTAGCAACCCCGGAAATTAACGATATCTAGATGTTCTGAAGCAGGTTGGAAACACATGTACACCAAGCCTGCGGAAAAATGACAACAGATCTGATGTAATGTAGGATTTCCTGCCTTCCAATTATTGGATGGTCATTTTCAGTTACTGAACCACACTAATATCAGTTAAGCCGAATAACTTGACTCACAAAGGGGCAACTATTGCCCTATAATGCTTCAGGCCATCAAATCAGCATTTTCCACTGCAATCGCTACAGTACGTCTCGGAAGTCTAACTGCTTTAGGGAATCACAAAACAACAGCAGCACTGCATCCGATCCTACACGCTGGTGCCAGAGCCTCTTGTAAAAGCTGGCTTTGAGGTTTTACTTTAGTTTTAACCAAAGTAAAAATTTTTAATTCCACCAAGATAAGTGTAGGAATCTGCACCTCCAGCCAAATTATTACACTGCAAGTGAAACAGTCAGTGCCATAATTGTGAGAATCAGATTTAACCTAGAAGAAAAAGAAGTGTTTTAGTTATGTTGATTAGTCCTTGCCTTCTATAAAGTTATGAATGATTTGTTAGGCACTAACCATGGCTTTTTCTTCTAAACCACAGCGTGAGGACAAACACTTGGGATGCAAATGTGCCTTGAGTATAGTCACTGCTTGCATCAGGAGATCGGAGTTTTGATCTCACAGAAGAAATTCATTTTCCCTCCATTCAAACGAGCTGATGCTTTTAATGTGGTATTGCGCTGCTCAGCCGCTGTCATTCCGCTCGTGTTGTGTTTTTGGCAGAGTTGAGATTTCTCCCTCAGGTCAAAGCTGGAGCCATTGCTTTGCTCCACCTATTCGCAGTTAAGTTTGCCGTACTGTCATCTCCTCACAAATTTGCTAATGTGAAATGAAAGCGTTTAAGAATAGTTTATGACTTCCCAGGCCTCTCTGTTGTGTCACATGAAAACAATTGCATGATTGTGCCATGGTAACATTTTCAAATACCTCGTTTTAAAAACTATTACCATATTTTGAACTAAAGCCCATCAAAGTAACGCCAAAAAGTAGGACATCTATTTTAAGATCAGATTGTAAAGATTGCATAAGCATGTTGCTAGAAATGTAAACATATAACACAAAGAAAGACTGTTTAATTACTGTTTAAAGACTGTCCCAAAGAAAGCTATTAAATTGATAATAAATGTTTCATATAATCGCAATGTGGCAATGGCCACATGACCTTCATTAATTTGTTAGAATTGAGATGTAAGAAATGTAAAAGTTTTTTTATTCTTTATGTTTTAATTAGCGTATCACACGTCCGTCCATCCATCCATTCCATCAATCCATCCATCCATCTATCTATCCATCCATCCATTTTCTAATGCTTACTCCATTTCTGGGTCATCAGGATCTGGCGCCAATCTCAGCAGCTCTGGGCTCGTGAGTTGTGTGAGTCGGGACACACACTCTGGATTGGTGACCAATCATTCGCAGGGCGGGACACACAGACACACACATTCACACTTTCACTCAACTATATTTAATGCCAATTCACCTGATGCATGTTTTTGTCGAAGCCCACACAAGAACGGGGAGAACATGCAAACCGCACAGGAAGGCTCCAACCGGGTCTCAAATGATCTGCCTAATGAACTAGAAAATAAAACCATAAAAAAGAAATGTCTTTTTATTATTCCTCACGGTAATTTTCATGCGCTTAAAACGTTAATATAAATAAACATGAAACTATTTAGAACCAAGATAGGCAGAAGTCCAAAACTGAAAACCTAATTCAATTTTAGAACATACAGATTTTTTAACAACTTAATCTTTTGCGGCCTAATCCACACACATGACATCAGCAGTTCATTGGTTGAACAGCTGTCAGCAACAAAATGAAATGTCCGTGTGGAGGGCTCACGTAGGGGCCAGTGGTCCGCGTGCTTTGCAATGCTTATACATGTTCATCCCTGTGCTATCAAACTCCAGCATGACATCATCAGGAGAGATGTGGTTGGAATCTCGTCATCACACTCCACCCTCTCCCTATGTTGACCACAGGCTCAGATTAAGCAACACAGTACCACACATCTGCAACTGAGACAGTGCATACATTTTTTGGTAATTACAGAAGATTATAAAGGTTTAAATCAGGGTCCCAGTACAAAGGAAGTCCCAAATGGAAGAAAGACAACACTTAAAACGGCCAATACACACCAACGCACACACACCTCCTGTGAGTGTTGAGGGAGAACACTTCAAGGTTACTTCATCCAAAACTCCCCATAGAGGGATCAGAGTTCATCACCGTGGCTACACACACACACTGAGTTGAGGGTGACAGAAAACACACTTCTCTGCAGCTCGGAGATGGATGACACTCCAGAGTGCTGTTATGAAGTCTTAACCACAGCCAGATCGAAACCACAGAGCCACGGAACTGATAAGGCCTGTGCGGGAATGTAGGCATCCAGAGACAAGACACAGAAACATTTTTTCTAAACAAAACCTATTGGTTAATTATGAGAGTCTATTTCAAAAACTGTCACAACATTTTCTTTAGTTGTACCCCAAGGAAATTAATTACCAAATGCCGTATGTGTTAAAGTAATATTGAGTGGTTGATTTATCCTCTTTAGAATATATTACGTACACTTTGAAAGACTTCATTTAAATGACAAATGATGTAAACATAGAGCACATCTTGCCTCGTGACCTTGACCAACATCGTGTAACAAAATACAAATGTGAAAGAATTGCAGTGGCAGATGTGGGAACGACCGAAATCGGGCCTCATGCAATTTTTGCATCAAGTATAAAAAAAATCGAAACCATTTTTACATGCATTTGAAACTGTTTCACATCTATTCACTTTACATACATACACTTTACTATACATAATTCTAATGCAGTAAAGTTGAGTAAGAGATGTTGTGGATTATTAGGTTAAAAAAAATCCAGATTTTTTTTTACGTGAAAAGAAATAAACCTTTAGGAGTTTCTTTAGCATGTTGGTGAGTCAGCGTGACACATTGAAAATATTATTGTCCAGGCTTTTCTGTTCAAGGATCATGCAGCGAACCAAACAATGTCAAGAAGGGTCATTGCTTTTCACCCAGGAAACACCGATGGAAACACTTAGTGTCTGGCTGACCGCCGCTCTAGTTTACAATTTGTGACAAAAAGTGCCAAGAGGAAAACTACACTAAACACTTCATCATAATCCCGTCCCAAGAAAAATTCGACCTCCTCTTACTGTGCTGCCCCCGGAGAACATTCCACTCGGGTGTTCCATGCTTACCCTGAGATGAAGAAATGTCCTTTTGAGAAGTTGACGTTTCTAAGTTAGGGCCCACAACGTAAATTACTGCCTAAGAGAAAAGACAAAGAATGGGTGCACGGTTTCAGCCTTATCTTTCAAGCGTTTTGAAATACTATCAGAAGCGGGTCCAGAGTATTGTTCTCAGGATAGGTGAATCCCACAGAGAGATGCAGCTCTGCGCCTGCAGAACCAGTGCAGTGCACAGATTGTTCAAACTCCCTGAATAAAACCAGATGCGCGTCTGCTTCGTGGCCTGACGGGCAATCCAAATAATTCTCTGTAATCTGTACGTCCAACATCCTTCATTCGGGACCTTGACATCTGGCTTGGCAGTGGTGCTGGAGACTCTATTTACTCTACTGAATTTTAAACTGAACTCCAAATTTCAAAATGTACAACTTATTTTTTGTTAATTTTGTGTTCTGGCCCGCATATTCTGTTTTTGCTTTGAAGAACAAGTCATTGGAGTCTCAGAATTGGAGTCCACCACTTTTAATCTGCTTGTTCGGCCTAGAGAAGTGAAATGTCCATGTCTGTCAGTCCGGGCTGGACAAAGCATTAGAGGAATGAAATGCATTCCATAAGTTTTCCCCCTGTGAATAATTATCCAACAGTGGTGGTATTACCAGTATGATTGGCTTGTGATTTGCACAGAAACGGCCACCACAGAGGGATTCGGGTGGAGCGGGTCAACCAAAAGACAAATGTCTTCGATTAAGCCTAGACCGAATGAGGTCACAAGTGCATCACATTGTCCCTGCTCAAGTGGGGAAATCGTAGTGCGATGGTTGTCCCTCAGTCTGCAGCTTCAGATCCTCAGTAAGTCTAGAATTTTGTGCAACTCTGGTTCTTATTTTATAGAAGGCGTATAAAGAAAGAACCTAAAATTTAGATTAAATGAAGAAGTATCAATGAAGTGACTCATCTAAATATTTGTAGAGAATGCAAAGGATCTAACTCTGATGTTAGACTGAAAATAAATGTAACAATTGTGTGAAAAAAGACTGTAATCCTTATCTTAAAAACCATAATTACCTTAATACACATAGGTGAAAGTGGGTGTAGGATAAGACAAATATTATATGTGTTGTATGAATCATGGCCTTTTGCAATTCTCAACCCCAAACATGCCCATAATTAGTATTGTTTATATTGGTAATATACTTTATAAAAATAAACTTGAAAAATCACCTACGCAAACGTGCAGCGTGCGATACTGCCACCGAGTGCATTTACACATTATTGTAGTGGCATACAACCAACAGGGTGAAAAGAGTAGTGAAAAGTCTTTTTAAAATGTGGGCAGAAAAGAGTCTTTTTAAAATGCGGTCAAAAATACCTCTATTTTCAAAAAAAGTGTTTCTCAACAAAATTATTTACAAGTTGCTATGCATAGATTCTTTACACCATTACTAAAATGTAATATTGGCAGGATGCTGGTTGGTGTGTGTGTGTGTGTGTGTGTTGGGGTGGTGGGGAGTCATTTTGACGTAGTGATGCTTCCTCGCCACAAGGTAGCGCTGTATTGATGTCCAAATCAAGATATCAAGAAGCCGGGGGTCAGTGGTATGGTTTAGGAAAGGTCGGGGGGAGAATAGCGAGCTGACTTGAGCTGTCTTTTCCACCCTTGGCAGGCCTCAGAGCGCCACCACAGCGCTGGCTGTAACACGGGCTCATTTCCTTACCGCTGAGCAGCATTAATACACATTTCAGCACCTTCTCTCTGCCTGTCAGGCCTGATGAATTACTGAAACTAGCTTATCAGATAACATGAAAAATGAATAGCAGCGACATTAATTATGTTTTCTTTGAAATTTACTGTTTTACTCAGACCCCAAAGCGTTCCAATTTAATGATTGTGATGTTTTTCCCCTTAGCAGGAAAGCAATACCCTACTTAAGGTGAATCGTGGGGACCTGACAGGTTTTCCTCCTTTAATCTGAAGGCAGATGCCAAATTATTAATCCATTAAATGCCAAATCAACCACACATTTAAATGTTGTTGAAAATGTACATTTGAATATTTTTAAAGTCTTAATTTTCTGTTCAGCATGTGCAGCCGTAAAATACACACCTCGACTTGACCCCAGTGTAGCAGTTTCAGGGCAGCGCTGGGTTCCTGTACAAATCAGGTGGATGGTTAAGCGTCAGATTGACGGATTGGGTGAGACAGGTGGCATCTGCTACAAATTTTCCCAGCTTGAAAATGCTCATGCAAAGGTAGCCTGGAAGCACAGACCCCGACAGAACGGGCTGTGTGTCTTGAACAGCGGCCAAGGAAACAGAAACTTTGCATTCTGGCTTTGGGGTTAAATTTGTACTTGGTTTGATTTGCTCCACAGCTGAGCACAAGTCAAGTTTGTTTAAAACATCCTCCATGGCCTGATCAAAAAAGAGCCAAGTCCCATTTTGGACTTATATTTTGCTCCCATTGCATCAGAAAGGCTGTTGGGATGCATTTGAGACGGCTCTCTCAAAAAGCATCGCTGGAACACAGAAATCTGATTTTCCACTTATTAAAAAATATATAAATGTATTGAAAGGCTTTTGAGTGCTTGCAGGTGTCTTTTTTTAGGTGGCTGCACCTGATCTAACCAGAAACTGAAGGTCTGCCAGAACCAAACTAATTCGGAATTCATTAAAACAAACTCAAACACTGCCGTTTCCATGGGAACGCTGCAGTTTAGGGAGTCCGTCAGGAATCCAGGTGGCTGTTTTCTCTCGCTGTGCTGTTTCTGCTGCGCACGGATGGAGCGATGCCCCCGGACAGAACGGGAAGACGCACAAGGACAGAGAGGGTATAGTTTACGGAATGTTTAAGTGCATGACACACACATTTAGTGCATAACACACGTCTGTGTTAAAAAATCTTTTCAGTTTTACAACGTACAGTAGGTTGATAATTGGTGCAATTGATGCACGTCACAAGACGCCTTTTCCTTCTCTTTCATAAAGCGGCATACTTCAATTACCGATGAACGGCCAACTGTTTAAATAATGAGATCATGTGATTACTTCTGTAGGTCGATAATTTGTTTTCTTCTATTGCTCCAGACACAACAACCTAACAAGCAGCGTAACTAATCCCAATCTCAAAAAAATATGAAATATGAAAGAAATTTAGCATTAGCTAATGCAAGAGGTACTTCATCCAAAAAGTCCAACATTGAATTACATACATTACATACTTTACAATCAACCAACTTCACTTTCCCTGAGAAAACCATTTCGTTTGCTGTGTCAAATACCGGCTCTACTGACAAGGAGATTTATTAAGCAAAAAATACATCAAATAAAGGACAGGTCCACAAAACTGTGTAAGTTCTATGCTGAAAGTTCACTGGGTCTGTTTATAACTCGAGCTTCTGAGAGTCACGCACACACAATTAAAACCACCAGCTATGGTTTATAAACCAACCTAAAAATCCCCTTTCTCTTTTCCACTGTTTTAGAAAAATCAAATCACAACCTTCTTGGGGTTAATAGGTCAGGTTAACGTTCTCATTTATGATATCGACTCGATATGAAAAGTGCAAAACTGGAATATTAATGCAATTTGTTTCATTTGCCAACAAAAGAGGATTCAATAAGGAAGGAAACTTTTCTGTTGGCGAATGTATTTCTTTAGGGTCTGATTAGAGGGCAGAGTTTTGTTTGGACAGGGTGTGGATTCACCTACACTTCATTACCTGAGCCGAGCTTGCATCCTCCTTTCCTCCGTCTCTAATTCAGCCGAAATCTGCAATCAATTTCAGTCTTCAGTGATTGGCGTGTGGATAAAGTAGCTGGAATTAGAGTAGGCTGTAGTTTAAATGATTCGTGTTTTTCCAAGGCCCGTGTGTACTATATGTTCTTATGGATTTTTTTCTACAACATTCAGGCAAAGTGAAAGGCATCTGCTCTGATATTGGGAAGGTCCAGGTTACACAAAAGACGGCCGAATGAACTGTAATAACATCTCAAGGGGGAATCATTATTACCTGCACTCACCCCGAACTACCCTCCACCAGAGAACAAGCAGCAACTGACCATATGCACACAAGCACGCCAACACAAACACACACACCGAAGCAAACATGTTATATGTGCTCCTAACTAGTGGGATGTGCGTCATTACATGCTCGAATCCACTTTATTGATTTACAACCTTCCTAACAGCCATGAATAATTTTCAATTGAGTGATGTAGTTTCTCCAACAATCAAACAGACTTGAGCTACAGGACGGCAAACTATATTTATAGGGAATCTTTGCCGCAAACCTGAGATGCGGATGCTCCTGCATGATGCATTATGTGACTGCAACATTCTTGAAAGGCGAAGCGAGGCCTGTAAAATGTTTGCGACAATCTGCTTCCATTTGTAAACATTAATCCCATCAGCTCCAACCCGCAGGTGCAGCCGGACAGTTTCCTGGCGGGTGGAGGAATAAGGTAATGTCTCTGTGGAGAACGCTAAGATGACGGCGCCCCAACGGTGAAACATTTCTGATGCAGAAGCAGAAATAGGATACGGTTTCTCTGGAGTTGTGTACCAAACAACATTTAGGTGAGTTGGGCTTCCCGAACGTACAGTTATTTAAATGAGCTGCATTATTAGTTTTCAAACATTTTTGTCACAAATGGTCTGGAATCAGTTACATCGAACCGTTCATTACCTAGTGCTAAAAAACACTCCGCTTTGTAGTATTGAACAGTTGTCTAAGGACTTTGAACCTTATGATCTGCTCAATTAAATTTTATAATTTAAAAATCATGTTTATTATGTGGTCCAGGCAAAAATGTACCAGGCAAAAAATACAATTTTATAAATTAATTTATAATTATTTTATGTTTAATTAATTACAATTTATGTATTTGAATTATGTTTAATTACAATTAATTGCATGATCGCCTGCGATTATTTGCGAATAATCACATGATTGCCCAGAAATGCACACAATTTATTATATTTAAAAATGCATTCAAGATAAAAAACAAAAGTAGCTGTGTGCACTTGTCTGAAGTGCTGCTGTCTAAATATTTGTGTAAATACTAAAAAGTACAAAGCTTCGTGTTATTTTCAATGCAGGATGGAATTGAGGAAAATCATTGCAATGTTGTGAATTTTTTAAATAACATTAATAAAATATGAAATAAAAAGTCACAAAGAAAAGTTACTTCCATATACTTCATAGTATACCTCGTCGTAAAGTGCTGGCATTGTATTTAACATAGTTACACTAAAGCGACAGAATTGTAAAAAAAAAAAAATCATATACTTTTACTTCCAATCTGATTTATGAGGAGTAATTCTGATTTTTTTAATCTGCAGAATTTAATAAATTCAAAAATGTAGAACCACAAACACCTTTTCATGCCTGACATCCACAGGGCGAATAACTCCCCACACGTGCGAGACCCCCTTTATCTTTATTACACCTGCCATTCATGACTTTTCACTGCCAACATGCCATTACATGGGAATTCCTCTAGATTAATTTTAAAACTCAGATTAAAGCTTACACACATATCCACAAATTAATAATTTTGCATTATCTGTATCTAACTGTTAACACTCCCCCTCTCTTTGCGCCAGTGCAACACAATCTTACTGGAGTCAGACATTGTTGATATTATGATAACTAGGTTGTTAATTATATGACCTCACTGCTTCATGAAGTAGGGAGGGATTTTTCAGTCAAGTTCCTCCATTTTTTTGTTATCATAGTCTTAGATTGCACTGAAACAGGATCGGATCTTATCGGGGATATATTAGTAAAGTGGGACTCAACCTTTCGGGTCAAAAGAGATATGTCTGCAACCTCGGAGTGCGTGTGTTCACACATGTGCATGTGTTTTGATTCGGGTCCACTGGTCAGTTTAATGCATCTGGTTGTAATCTTGCCCTCTGCTGTACGTCACACTCCTCACAGGTTAGAGCGAAACCTATGTTTCACCTCATAAAACGTTATGGCGTTTCAAACAACTCGGCTCATAAAACTCTGCTTGCAACGCAACTGGGTCTCCCAAGGACACCTTTATGCCAGAATCTTTGCCCGGTCTCATGTTTCGAAGAGCTAGACTGGAGAATCCAAGCGAGGGCAGAAAAAAAAGTGACTATCAATCAGGGGTTTGGGAATCAGGAAATAGGTAGGTCGGTTCCTTCAGAGAGAAACACAAACCACATGTGGCGGCAGCAGCAGCAGCAGAAGCAAAGCAACAGGATTAATGCAGTTTGGTGAAAATGAGATCAGGTCACTCAAAGCTTCTGGTTCAGCGAGAGCCTCAGAGGTTGTATACTCAGTACGCCCTCACTCCAACCCGCTCACACGGACAAATGAAGATTAAAACAACCTTACAGCCGTTCTCACACCGTGGCTAACTAACAGCCAGATCAGTCATCTTCTTTCACACAGACGCTCTCAAACACACTTAATGTTTTATTGACCTCCTGATCCGGTTGTCCCTCTCCGTAATATTTATTAGGTGCTTGTGCTTAAATGCATGTGTAGCTCTGATAAAAGAATCTGGACTCAGCTCAGGGTTAAACCCCATGGGAGAGAAGTGGGTGTTTTCAGCTGGACAGTTCTGGATTGTTCTTTAAGTGTCGAATGTCCCCACCCAGCCACAAATCGGACAGCCAAACTACTGTCTTGTGAAATGTGTAGCATTTTTGTGAGGCTACATAAACCAAACCAGGCGTTGTTGAATTTATTTAATTTTCAAATAACATACAATTTGATGTAGGCAAAGGTTA
Organism: Paedocypris carbunculus; assembly: GCA_028128575.1. Taxonomy (NCBI): domain Eukaryota; kingdom Metazoa; phylum Chordata; class Actinopteri; order Cypriniformes; genus Paedocypris; species Paedocypris carbunculus. The sequence goes on along the minus strand of SOMO01000012.1, from coordinate 482,173 downwards.
ATCTGCTTAATTTACAAAGAATGTCACTAATTGCTGGCTTAAGTTCCATAATTTAGAAAAAGATCAACATTTTAAAAAGTGCTTTCAAACTAAACAACTCTGGTGAACTGACAAACATGACTCCATGATCCTGACATGAGGAAATTAAACAGAACCACTGTATTTCTAACAAAAACGAAGCAGCACCAAAACCTGTAATTTTGTCCATAGATATGCTGAGAAATAACGATGGAAGCCAACATTATGTCCTGTATATATGTGAGAAAATTCTAGCAATTTATTTCCCATGAGCTGGAGCAAATAGCAACTCTGGGCCTGAAGACAGGACTCATCCTGGATTGGTGGCAAACCAATCAGAGAGCGGGATACACAGGCACACACTCTCACTCATACCAATTGCCAATTTCCCAGACTCCATTTCTCAGATTGTAAAGAGATACAAACTAGTTTGCTCCAAAAGACTTAAAACAGGATTCTGCATGTCCCACTCCACAATTGATTTCCCAAAAAAAACACAAAAAATGTTCTGCCTTATAGTAGCCTAGTGATGCTTTAGCACCGTGACTGAGAAATTACAAGCAGGCATCTCAAAAAATGGAAGTCTGTACACAGCTTTTCATAAAATATGTTATATATAAATCCCTGAGGTTTTACAACAATACTGATTCTTGAACTTATAATTCAACTTCCTCTTGCTAAACCCATCAGCAAAAACAATCAGCAAATTTACTTCTAAAATTTGAATTAGTAATTTTTCTCTTACATTCATTGCTTACCTAGTTACTACAGTGTTTGAAAACAAAAAAGCAGGTAAAACAAATGACAAACAAACACATGAAAACATCTTGGTGCAATGTCTAGCGAGGTAGTGTCGCATTGCTACTCTCTGGGCAACGGTTAAAAGGCATTCAATGTTATTAAATTACTCATATTAAAGGAATAAAAAATGGCTGTAGATCTAATGTAATTAACCAAAAATAACCATTTCAAGCAAATTCTGTCATCATTCCTCAATAATTCAAGTTAATAAACAACCTACATTTGCCTCTTATCAAGATCAATAAGAAAATGAGGCCAACGACGTCTGTAAGTGCAGTTAAGAAGCATTTAGCCTCATAAGGTCACAAGATCTAAACAGCTTAGGCTCAAAATACAATTTTACATACATTAATGCAAAACAATCACAGAGAACGAGTGAAAGCATTGTATAAGTGGCCACAGGACTGTAAATTAAGCAAAATATTATGAAAGCAATGATTGAAGGCAAGTCACTCATTTCCAATATCACAGTTTTGGAACTTAAATTTAAATGAAAAGAAGATGTCTAAAAGGATCATAAAGGACTTCTCTGGTGATAATTTTCAAGTTCCAAGAGCTTTACAAGACTTGAGGGTCTAAAAACTTCACTGGCAGTGCTGAGGTGAAATCTTTTTAGAGCTTCAATAATGGCATTCATGACATTAAAATTCCAAGCTGAAGTTCTGGATATTTAAAGGAGGAACTAGGCTTAGGGATAAATCTGTGGAAGAAGTTGAAGAAACACTAGTGTTATGTGATGGTAAAAAGACGGCCTGTTTCTGATGGCTTTCACATTCTTCTTATACAGTTGGACTCCTTAACAATCTAGAGTTGGTTCTGGAAGACTGAAGCATTCTTGGTGACTACAAAATGAATATTTTATCAAGAAGCTTTGTCTGGTAACCTTGAAATCAATTAACCTCTTGAAAAGTGGTCGGAATGCGGAATGTGGTTCTAACTTCTGATAATCTTAACTAGACACTCTGCTTGGATTGGTCACTGGTAGATGTGACCGGTCCCCTAAAAATTAACTTCACAATTGATCTTAATTTGTTTGTTAACTATATTTTGATGTTTCAACAATTTGGCATTTGTCAAAATTTATGTCCGTAACGCTTTTCTGTGCAACATTTCTTTCATCTTTTACAATAATAATAATAATTATGGGATGAATTCAACTTTCATGTAGGAATAAAATCCCCATAAAATAAAATGTTAATTTTATACGATTCTAGATATTTTAGTTAAAGAAAACCAACAATATTTATCAGGAAAACAAAATCAAAACCCACTGCAACCAGAGCATTATAATTAGATCTAAATAGATCTTAATTATAATTTCTCTGTCTGCTACCCAGACTGCACTGCATTTCCCAGCATTCCTCAGAGAGGCGTTCATCTTGATCCCTGACCCAATTGCACCGCAAGGTGAAAATGGCCCTCTGGAGAAATTCAGGCGACTGATTGCTAAATCACTGCCTTTATATTTGATCTAAGGGCAATATATGTGCATATGGTTTGATTTAGAGAACAAGGGTGGTCCAGCAAATGTATTTGTAGTCTAATTTACTGTAAGTAATTGCAAATTACAGCATCGCTGGGTGTCTATTCACTCCAGGTGGCTATGAGGGTCTTGGAATAGCATAAAATAATAAGGTTATATAACCATATAAGCTTTCAACACTTGCAATTTGCTGAACTGTACAAGAGATTTCAATAATGACGTTTAATATTTTATAGAATCGGTCATAGTGCCCATTGCAATAAAGTCTGGCCCGGTTACATTTCAATTTGAACCACCTGCAAATCGCAAATTGACTTTTGGATCCTGTCAGGAGCTGCCACAAAAAAACTGAGATTTCTAACAGCTTTGCAATTTCCAACTAGTTGTTGAGTTCATACTGGCATGGAGCTAAAGCAGAGAGGACCATTTCTGGTGGTCTTGACTTTAAAGCACCGACGTCCTGAACACTTCATCACACAAAATTACAGATGGCAGGCGACTGTGAAATCACCTGCTTTTTTGAGGTCTGCTTTTTTACAGCTGGATTTTACACACATTGGAGCTGTTTTCCAAGGTGGTTGGGTATTAACGTATGAACTGAATGGTGAACGGAGGTAATCGAGGAACAGTGAATTTGAAATATTTCTACAACTGTCAATCAAGCGCTAGATAAACTTGTGATGAAAATCCAATTTGGAGCACATCAACCGTCTCGTTTATGCCAGAAATGATTGCTAGATTAAATTATCCGCTTTAATACATGTTTGTTGTGTAACGGGGCTTAAGATGATGTCATTTATTTCGGTGACTGGCAGGCGGAGAAATTCCGATATGGAAACTATTAAATTGTTGGCGTCTTTTGAGCTCAACTTGGGTTTTGGTGTTAGTCCCCTCCTCATGCTGAATTTACGCTTTAGTAGTGGTTGTGTTTCCCAAGAACAAAAGGCATAACTCTTTGAGAAATATACTTTGTAGCTTACGAATAGCTATGACGTCGAGAACGCTGTTCCACAGAAACTTCTATTTGCCAAATCTTGATTTGTGGAATGCACTTTTGCATAAACGTTAGACCTTCCAATCGAACACATTTGTCATTTTTCATACATTGTTATGGACAAAACGATGACTTTTACAATCACAAGGATTATCAATATGTCTAGTTTTATAGTAGGTGTTTCATGATCTGTGGACACTCACATAAGGCATGAGGTAGTTAGAAAGGCAGCAAGAGGCCTAAGAAAACACAAGCTCATCCTTTCCTGGCAGTTACAGTAACCAGTATCATTCGAGCGTACTACCACAGGATATTAAATCTGGAGAATTAAGTGTCAGGAGCTGTAATAATTTTGTTATGGGTAATAAAGTGACAAGCAGAGGATGTACAGATACAAACACATGAGTTGCTCACATGGAGACATCTTCCAGATATCCTGCGGAGAAACAGTCGAATCTGTGATATTAAACTCCTTGTGCTTTTAATGTCCCATGAGTGGGAGATATCTGTCACTGCGATCAATGGGAAAGTGATCGATTACTTTGTCTTTTTCCTTTTGACCTGCCAAAGTGAAGCACAAAAACTCTACATGATGCGATGGATGACTGTCCATTTCTGCACCGTCCTTGAGAATCTTTTTCTATCTGCAAAACATTAGGTTCTTGAATAAAAGAAAGATTTATAGCCTTGCACCTTGCTGTGTGGACTATGTAGCATGCACTTTTTCTTACTAAGTGGTAATAGTTTTCCCTCTGTGCCGGCCTGTTCAATGGGTTGAGCAGAAACCCTGAGGAATAGATCAAAGATGCAAAACACGCTCTCTGGACAACGCATTACAGCGGAGTAGCTTGTGGATCCCCCCCACAGCCCGCACTGATGGATGCGCTCGACAAACTCTACTTGTAAAGTGTAGACATGATAGAGGTCTTCGGGAAGATAAAACGTCATGCGTGGATGCCAGCACACCGGAGAAAGCAAAGCAAAGCAAACATAAGGGGGGCCAAATACAATCACTAACCATGATTTGTGAGAGTTCAGGATGCTTAACCATATAAGACTCTGAATATTCATGGGTCATTGTCATGATAAAGTGACTTAAAGGATGGAAATTCAATACGGCAGCATGAGAGTATAAAGCTACTTGAAGATTTGCTTCTATTGACGTTATGCTGAATTTTAGTTGTTTGGGCCAGTATTCACACGTGTACGTTTGTTCAGAGGCGTTTGGTTTCGAGAGGTTCGACTGTGTTCTGTCCGATCTGTGATTTACATTAAAGTCAATCACTCATCTCGAGAGCAGCAGCTCCCTGCTGATGTTCAACAGTGGCAGTATTACGATCTTTACGATGGAGGCCTCATCCTTCTCATCTACTCTCGCTCTCTTTCTCTTTGTCTTTAAGCTGGAATCCTCCCCGTCTCCTTTTGCAAGGCTGCGGGATGGAGGGATGGAAGCCATTAAAAATGAAAAGAGAAAAAAAGACAGGCAGATGGGGATTCCAGCAATCTCTTTGGAATAGATAAATAGATTTTGAAATCATTCACAAATGATGTGCAAAATGTGCTCACCATCTGCTCCTACCAGCTCTTAGAAAAGTTTGGCCCTTTTTTCCAGCCCTTCACTCTTGTTCTCCCTCCTTTATTCTTTCTTTTAGACCATTGTGTCACAGGTGTCATTTCCAGTGGCTTTTCCATGAGGAAAAACAGGGTTGGGTTTCTGACTTTAGAAACAAGCAGCCCAAACGGTATGACATAAATCCTGCAACTGGCCTGGAGCGTGAAGAGCGTGAAATGAGCATCCTGATTGCGTGGGTGTCCCACAAACCACATTTCCCAGGGAGCGCTGATGGAAGGATGGAACACACCGAAGCTGCTGAGGCAAAGAACAGGATGTGTGCAATAGCTAGAACAGTAGGCTAAACTTTCCATAATTTCATGTCTTCCATAAGTCTGAATTAATTTTACAATAACCTGCTGAAAAGTG